>PVIY010022490.1:0-40763 GCA_004026745.1 Myrmecophaga tridactyla
CAAAGGAAGACTATTGGTAAAGGTAAAAAGAAGAAAAATTAGATACGATGTATAAAATCAAAAGGCAAAATGGTAGAAGAAAGTACTACCTGTACAGTAAAAAGTGTTAATGGATTAAACTCCCCAATCAAAAGACATAGACTGGGAGAATGGATTAAAAAACAGGACCCATCTATATGCTATCTCAGGAAACACATCTTAGACCCAAGGATAAGCATAGGTTGAAAGTGAAAGGTTGGGAAAAGATATTTTATGCATATAACAATCAGAAAAGAGCAGCGTAGCTATACTAATATCCAACAAATTAGACTTCAAATGTAAAACAGTTAAAAGAGACAAAGAAGGATACTATGTACTAATATAAGGAACCATTCAAAAAGAAGACATAACAATCATAAACATTTGTGCACTGAACCAGAGTGTTCCAAAATACATGAGGCAAACAATGAAAACACTGAAAAGAGAAATAGACACATCTACCATAATAGCTGGATATTTCAACTCCACACTCTCATCAATGGACAGAACATCTAGATAGAGGATCAATAAGGAAACAGAGAGGTTGAATAATACAATAAATGAGCTAGACTTAACAGATATTTATAGAACATTACACCCCACAACAGCAGGATGCACTTTTTTCTCAAGTGCCCATGGATCATTCTCAAGGATAGACCATATGCTGGGTCACAAAGCAAGTCTCAATAAATATAAAAAGATTGAAATCATACAAAACACTTTCTCAGGTCTTAAAGGAATGAAGTTGGAAATCAATAATAGGCAGAGTGCCAGAAAATTTACAAATATGTGAAGGCTCAACTACACACTCTTAAACACCAGTGGGTCAAGGAAGAAATTACAAGAGAAATCAGCAAATATCTCAAGACAAATGAAAATGAAAACACAACATATCAAAACTTATGGGATGCAGCAAAGGCAGTGCTAAGAGGGAAATTTATTGCTCTAAATGCCTATATCAAAAAAAGAAGAAAGGGCAAAAATTGAGTAATTAACTGTTCACTTGGAAGAAGTAGAAAAAGAACAGCAAACTAACTGCAAAGCAAGCAAAAAGAAAGAAATAATGAAGATTAGAACAGAAATAAATGAAATTGAGAACATGAAAACAATTGAGAAAATCAACAAAACCAGAAGCTGATTCTATGAGAAAATCAATAAGATTGATGGACCCTTAGCAAGATGACAAAAAGAAGAGAGAGGAAGCAAATAAATAAGATCAGAAATGGAAGAGGAGACATAACCACTGACCCCACAGAAATAAAGGAAGTAATGACAGGATACTATGAATGACTTTATGCTAATAAATATGACAATGTAGATGAAATGGACAACTTTCTAGAAAGGCATGAACAACCTACATTGACTCGAGAAGAAATAGACGACCTCAACAAACCAATCACAAGTAAAGAATTTGAATCAGTCATTAAGAAGATCCCCAAAAAGAAAAGTCCAGGACCAGATGGCTTCACATGTGAATGCAACCAAACATTCCAGAAAGAATTATTGTCAATCCTGCTCAAACTTTTCAAAAAAAAATTGAAGAGGAGGGAAAGCTACCTAACACATTCTATGAAGCCAACATCACCCTCATACCAAAGCCAAACAAAGATATTACAAAAAAAAGAAAACTACAGACCAATCTCTCTAATGAATATAGATGCAAAAATCCTCAACAAAATTCTAGCAAATCGAATCCAGCAACACATTAAAAGAATTATACACCATGACCAAGTAGGGTTCATCCCAGCTATGAAAGGCTGGTTCAACATAAGAAAATCAATTAATGTAATACACCATATCAACAAATCAAAGCAGAAAAATCACATGATCAACTTGATTGATCCAGAAAAGGCATTTGACAAAATTCAACATCCGTTCCTGTTGAAAACGCTTCAAAGGATAGGAATACAAGGGAACTTCCTCAAAATGAAGGGAATATATGAAAAACCCACAGCTAACATCATCCTCAATGGGGAAAAACTGAAAACTTTCCCCCTAAGATCAGTAACAAGACAAAGATGTCCACTATCACCACAGTTATTCAACATTTTGTTGGAAGTTCTAGCCAGAGCAATTAGACAAAAAGAAATACAAGGCATCAAAATTGGAAAGGAAGAAGTAAAACTCTCATTGTTTGCAGATGATATGATACTATATGTTGAAAACCCTGAAAAATCCACAGCAAAACTACTTAAGCTAATAAATGAGTACAGCAAAATGGCAGGTTACAAGATCAACACTCAAAAATCTGTAGTGTTTCTATACACTAGTAATGCACAATCTGAGAGGGAAAATCAATAAAGGAATTCCATTCACAATTGCAACCAAAAGAATAAAATGTTTAGGAATAAATTTAACTAAAGAGACAAAAGACATATACAAAGAAAACTACAAGAAATTGTTAAAAGAAATCACAGAAGACCTAAATAGATGGGAGGGCATACCATGTTCATAGATTAGAAGAATAAATATAGTTAAGATGTCAATTCTACCTAAATTGATCTATAGATTCAATGCAATACCAATTAAAATCCCAAAAACTTACTTTTCAGAAATAGAAAAACCAATAACCAAATTTATCTGGAAGGGCAGCGTGTCCCAAATAGTTAAAAGTATCCTGAGAAAAAAAAGTGAAGCTGGAGGTCTCACGCTACCTGACTTTAAGGCGTATTATGAAGCTACTGTGGTCAAAACAGTATTGTATTGGCATAAAGATAGATATACTGACCAATGGAATAGAATAGAGCGTTCAGATATAGACCCTCTTATCTGTGGACAATTGATCTTTGATAAGGCAGTCAAGCCAACTCACCTGGGACAGAACAGTCTCTTCAATAAATGGTGCCTAGAGAACTGGATATCCATATGCAAAAGAATGAAAGAGGACCCATATCTCACACCCTTAAAAAATTAACTCAAAATGCGTCAAAGACATAAACATTAGATCTAAGACCATAAAACTGTTAGAACAAAATGTAGGGAAGTATGTTATAAATCTTATACTAGGAGGTGGTTTCCTAGACCTTACACCCAAAGCAAGAGCATTGAAGAAAGAAAGAAAGAAATGGGAACTCCTCAAAATTAAACACTTTTGTGCATCAAAGAACTTTGTTAAGAAAGTAAAAACAGCCTACACAATGGGAGACAATATTTGGAAACGATATATCTGATAAAGGTCTAGTATCCAGAATTTATAAAGAGATTGTTCAACTCAACAACAAAAAGACAGCCAACCCAATTACAAAATGGACAAAAGATTTGAACAGATACTTCTCAGAAAAGAAATACAAATGGCCAAGGCACATGAAGAGATGCTCAACTTCCCTGGCTATTAGAGAAATGCAAATTAAAACCATAATGAGATATCTCACACCCACCAGAATGGCCATTATCAATAAAACAGAAAATGACAAGTGTTGGAGAGGATGTGGAGAAATAGGCACACTTATCCACTGTTGGTGGGAATGTCAAATGGTACAACCACTGTGGAAGGCAGTTTGGCAGTTCCTTAGGAAGCTAAATATAGAATTGCCATATGACCCGGCAATACCATTGTTAGGTATCTACTCAGAGGACATGAGGGCAAGGACACAAATGGACATTTGCACACCAATGATTATAGCAGCACTATTTACAATTGCGAAGAGATGGAAACAGCCAAAATGTCCATCAACATACCAGTGGCTAAACAAGCTGTGGTATATACATACAATGGAATATTATGCGGCTATAAGACAGAATAAAGTTATGAAGTATGTAACAACATGGATGGACCTTGAGGGCATTATGCTGAGTGAGATTAGCCAGAAACAAAAGGACAAATACTGTATGGTTTCACTGATATGAATTGACATTAGTGAATAAACTTGGAGAATTTCATTGGTAACAGAGACCATCAGGACACAGAAATAGAGTAAGATATTGGTAATTGGAGCTGAAGGGATACAGATTGTGCAACAGGACTGAATGTAAAAACTCAGAAATGGACAGCACAATACTACCTAACTGTAATACAATTTTGCTAAAACACTGAATGAAGCTGAATGTGAGAATGATAGAGGGAGGAGGGCTGGGGGCACAGATGAAATCAGAAAAAAAGATAGATGATAAAGACTGAGCTGGCATAATCTAGGGATGCCTAGAGTGTATAATGATAGTCAATAAGTGTGCAAATTTAAAAATTGTTTTTGCATGAGGACGAACAAAAGAATGTCATTACTGCAGGGTGCTGAAAATAGATGGTAATTAATATTTTAAAATTTCAACTTATGTGTGAGACTAAAGCAAAAAATGTTTATTTGGTACAAAATTTATATTTTGACTAGTTCATTTCCTAATATAACTTATGTAGACAGCTTAATTGAACACCATAAGTACATGGAACCTTGAGTAGGACATGAGATTGTGTGGGTTTGTCCAGAGTGATGCCCAGATAAATCCCAGAGTGATTTGAACAGTGAATAAAAGAGTATTCGCAAAGTCCCCTTCGGGAAATGGTGAGAAAGGGGGTAAATTCAACTTCCCCAAGTTTAATTCTTGATATTCTCACAAGTAGTGCAGACAACCAAAGCAATAGTCTGAGCCCTCAATCTTGGGGTTTGTTCATACAAAATTTAACCCCACAAAGAATAGGTCAAGCATACTTAAAATTAGGCCTAAGAGTCACCCCCAAGAGAACCTCTTTTGTTGGTCAGATGTGGCCTCTCTCCCCAGCCAACACAACAAACAAACTCACCACCTCCACCCCATCTACATGGGACATGACTCCCAAGGGTGTGGACCTTCCTGGCAATGTGGCACAGAAATTCTAGAATGAGCTGAGACTCAGCATCAAGGGATTGAGAAAAACCCTAGAATGAGCTGAGACTCAGCATCAAGGGATTGAGAAAACCTTCTCGACCAAAAGGGGGAAGAGTGAAATGAGACAAAATAAAATGTCAATGGCTAAGAAATTCCAAACAGAATCAAGGGGTTATCCTGGAGGTTATTCTTATGCATTAAATAGATATCATCTTGTTATTCCAGATGTAATGGAGAGGCTGGAGGTAACTGCCTGAAAATGTAGAGCTGTGCTCCAGTAGCCATGCTTCTTGAGGATAATTGTATAATGATATAGCTTTCACAATGTGACTGTGTGATTGTGAAAACCTTGTGTCTGATGCTCCTTATCCACCTTATCAACAGACGAGTAAAACATGTGGAATAAAAATAGATAATAGGGGGAAAAATATTGAAATAAATTTAGATTGAAATGCTAGTGATCAGTGAAAGGGAATGGTAAGGGGTATGGTATGTATGAATTTTTTTCTGTTTTTTTGTTACTTCTTTTTCTGAATAGATGCAAATGTTCCAAGAAATGATCATGATGATGAATATGCAACCATGTGATGATATTGTGAATTAATGATTACATATGTAGAATGGAGCAGTCAAAGGTTAAGAATGCATTTGTTTGGTGTTTTTGGTATTTAAAAAAAAATTAACTAATTAAAAAAAACAACCAATGTGTCAAAAAAAAAAGGGGGGGTGGGCCACAGTGGCTCAGCAATCAGAGTTCTCACCTGCTATGCCAGAGACCTGGGTTCGAGTCCCAGTGCATGCCCATGCAAATAAATAAATAAATAAAATGAAAATAAAAAATAAAAAAACAGCAGTGGGTCAGATAAGAAATTACAAGGGAAATCAGTAAATATTTTGGGGTGAATGAAAATGAGAGCATAACACACCAAAACTCAAGGAATGCAGCAAAAACAGCATGGATAGGGAAATTTATGGGCCTAAATGTGTACATTAAATAGAAGAGCTAAAATCAAAGACCTAACTGCACACCTAGAGGAACTAGAAAAAGAACAGCAAACTAGACTGAAGCAAACAGAAGGAAATAAATAACAAAGATTGAAGAAGAAATAAATGAAATAGAAAATAAAAGCAATACAGAATATTAACAAAGACAAAAGTGCTTCTTTGAAAAGGTCATTATAATTCATAAACTTTTAGCTACACTGACAAAGGAAAAAAAAGCAACAATAAATAAAATCAGAAATGAGAGGGGGAAACATTATCACTGACACTACTGAATTAAAAAAAATCATTGGAGGATACTATGAACAACTGTATACCAACAAATTAGACAATCCAGATGAAATGGACAAATTCCTAGAAACCAACGGAACACTACCTAACTCATTCTATGAGTCAACTGCATCCTTATACCAAAACCAGATAAAGATACTTCAAGAAAAAAAAATTACAGATCAGTTTCTCTTATAAATACAGATGCAAAATCCTCAACATTATTGTGGTGGTTTGAAGCTGATATGTACCCCAGAAAAGGTCATGTTATTTTAATCCATTCTTGTGGGGTCAAACCAATTATAAGTAGGACATTTGATCAGGTCATTTCAATTGAGATGTAACCCACTCCATTCGAGGTGGTCTTAATACCCTTAATGGAGTCTTTTATAAGAAGATAAAGGAAACACAGAAAGTGGAAACTTACAGAGTAAGCCCTGAAGAAGCTCAGAGAGGACCCACAGAAATTCAGAGGAAGCCACTGAAGCTGGAAGCTAAAGCAATAAAACCTGGAAATGAAGAGCCAGCAGATGTCAGCGATTTGCCTTCCCATGTGACAAATATGTCCCAGATGCCAGCAACCTGTCTTCAGAGTTTAGGTATTATCATGTTGATTTCTTGTGTTGAACATTTTTACAGTGAGTTAATAAATCCCCATTGTAAAAGCCAACCTATTTCTGGTATAATGCATTTCAGCAGCTTCAGAAAATCAAAACAATTATACTAGCAAATCAAATACAACAACACATGAAAGTTGTTATACACCATGATCAAATGGGATTTATCTCACATATGCAATATTTGTTGAACATAAGAAAATCAATAAGCATAATACACTACATTAACAAAATGAAGGGAAAAATCACATCATCACCTCAATTGATACAGAAAAGACATTTCACAAAATCTGCCATCCTTTCTTTTTTTGTTGTTGTTGGTATAGATTTAAATAATATTTGAAAGAATTAAATGAGGAGGGAAAGGCAAGATGGCAACTGGAGCACCGCTGGAGGGAGGGGAGGGTAGAGCGAGGGAGAGGAGGATACAAAGGGAGGGGCGGGAGCGCAGAAGGAAAAAAGCCTGGACATAAGGAATTTGAGCCCATTTGTCGTTCCTATTGGTGGATGCAGTGGCGGGCTGAAGGATCCCTTGTTGCTGGCTATGTGGAGGAAGGAGGAGAGAGGAAGCCGGGGCGCCTCTGGTCAGGCGGGCGGCAGCCGCGCTCCTCTCCTGGGTTTCCGGCACCAGATGAAAGGTTTAGGGGGTGAAAATTTGAGAAAGAAGAAAGGTACACCAGGAAATTTAAAGTGTGGGAGGGTATTTCTGCGCTCCCGGGCAGAACTCACCAAACCCAAGATGGAGGGAGGTGAGTGCGCCTGCCATCCTTCCTTGATAAAGAAAAAAAGCACTTAAAAAAACAGGACTACAAAGAAATTTCCACAACATGATAAAGAACTATACCAGTTTGAAAGGATTTATGTACCCTAGAAAAACCACATTTTAATCCTAATCAATCCTGTGGGAGCAACTGTTTCTTCTAATCCCAATTCAGTACTATAGGTTGGGAACTTGATTAGGTTGTCTCCACGGAGATGTGACTCAATTCCTTTAGAATAGAGGGAGATGTGACTCCACCTATTCCAGATGGGTCTTCATTACTTTATTGGAATCCTTTAAAAGTGGAAGCATTTTGGAGAAAACTTCAGAATGACAAGAGAGCGACAAGCAGGGTCACGAGAATGACGAGAGCAGCAGAGACATGAGAACTACAGAGTTCACCAGCCAGCGAACTTTGGAGATGAAGAAGAATGCCCATGGGGGAGCTGCATGAAACAAGAGGCTGGAGAGGAAGCTAGAAGATGTCACCATGTTCGCCATGTGCCCTTCCAGTTGAGAGAGAAACCCTGAACTTCATCGGCATTTCTTGAGTGAAGGCAACCTTTTTGGTGCCTTAATTTGGACATTTTTAATTGACTTGCTTTAATTGAGACATTTTCTCAGCCCTAGAATTGTAAACTAACAACTTATTAAATTCCCCTTTTTAAAAAGCCATTCTATTCCTGGTATATTGCATTCCAGCAGCTAGCAAGCTAGAACAAGGACATATGTATAAAAACAAAACAAAACAAAGCATTGATACCATCATATTCAAAAAAGATTGAAAGCTTTCCTTCTAAGATCTGAAACAAGAAAAGGATGCACACTGTCACCACTATTATTCATCATTTTCCTGGAAGTACTACAAGAGTAGTAGGCAAGACAAAGAATTAAAAGTCATCCAACTTGGAAAAGAATAAATAAAAGCTTTACTATTTGTAAATGACATGATCCCACATGTAAACAGTTAAAAAAAAAGAAAAGAAACCTACAGCAAAGCTACTAGAGCTAATAAATGAATTCATCAAAGTGGAGGGGTACATGATCAACTTGCAAAAGTCAGTAGTGTTTCTACACTCTAGTAATGAGCAATCTGAGGAGGAAATAGTGGAAAAAATTCCATTTATGAAAGCAACCAAAAGAGTCAAATATCTAGGAATAAATTTAACCAAGGATATAAAGAACTTATACATATAAAACTACAAAACTTTGCTAAAAGAAATCAAAGATCTAAATAAATGTAAGGACATTCTATGCTCATGGATTGGAAGACTAAGTATCGTTGTTATATCAATTTTACCCAAAATGATTTACAGATTCAATGCAATCCCAATCAAATTTCCAACAGACTACTTTGAAGAAATGGAAAAGTCAATTATCAAATGTATTTGATTTAATTGGGTAAGGAGCTCCTTATAGCCTAACACATCTTGTAAAAGATGGTGGAGGAATCACACTTCCTGACTTTAAAACATATTAAAAATTTATAATGAACAAAAAAACATGCTACTGGCACAAGGATAGATATATAGAATGAAATAGAATTGAGAGCCCAGGAATAGATATTTGTGTTTGTGGCCAACTGATTTTGACACACCTGCCAGGCCCCTCAATTGGGAAAGGATATTCTCTTTGATAAATGGTACTGGGAGTACTGGATAGCCATATACAGAGGAATGAAGGAGGACCCCTATTTCACACCATATACAAAACTTAACTCAAAATAGATCAATGACCTAAATATAAGAACCAGGACTATAAAACTCTTAGAAGAAAACATAGGAAAGTATATTCAGGCTCTTCTGTCAGGCAATGATTTCTTAAACTTTACATCAAAAGCACAAGCAATGAAAGGGAAAATAGATAAATGAGGCCTTCTCAAAATTAAACACTAATGTGCTTCAAAGGACTTTGCAAGGGAAATGAAGAAGGAGCCTAAGCAATGGTAGAAAATATTTGGAAACTACTATCTGATAAGTATTTAATATCCAGAATATATAAAGAAATCCTATAACAAACAATAAAAAGACAAATAACCCAAATAATAAAAAGACAAATAGCCCAAACAATAAAAAGACAAAATAAAAATGGACAAAATCCTTGAATAGACATTCTTCCAAAGAGAACATACAAATAGCCAAAAAAAGCACATGAAAAGAGGTTCAGCATCACTAGCTACTAGGGAAATGCAAATCAAAACCACAATGAACTATCATGTCATACTTACTAGAACTATTAAAAAATAGAAAACCAGAACTGTTGGAGAGGACATGGAGAAATAGGAAGACTCATTCACTACTGGTGGGCATGTAAAATGGTGTACTGTGGAGGCAGCTTGATGGTTCCTCAGGAAGCTAAGTATAGAATTGCCACATGATCCTGCAATCCCATTAGTACGTATATACACAAAAGAACTAAAAGCAAGGACTTGAACAGATACTTGCATACCATAGTTCATAGTGGCATTTTTCACAACTGCCAATAGATGGAAGCCAGTCAAGTGTCCACTGACTAATGAGTAAACAAAATGTGATATATACATATAACAGATATTATTCTAGATTGAAAAAAATGAATTTCTGATTCATGTGACAACATAAATAAACCTTGGAGACATCATGTTGAGTGAAATAAGTCAGACACAAAAGGACAATATTATGATCTTACTGATTTGAAATAATTAGAATAAGCAAACTCATAGAATTAGAATCTAGAATATAGCTTACTGTAGGCTGAGTTGGAGGTAGGGTAGGTGGAGTTTATGCTTAAATTGTAGAGTATTTATATTTGATTTGATTGTAAAGTTTTGGAAATAGATGGTGGTAAATGTAGCACACAATTTTTAATGTGATTAACAGTGCTAAATAATATATGTAAATGAGTATAAAAGGGGAAATTTAGGTCATATATTTGTTACTAGAATAAAAATTAAAAGGAAAATACCGAAATATACAACTTGTTCTTGAGTAAGAAGCCTCAATATTTAAAGGAATAAATTACCCCTAAATTCATCTAGAAATTTGATATTATCCTTATAAAAATAAGAGAATTAAACCTGAAAAATTGTTATGGTCTTAAAAAAGTAAATTTGTAAGGTATCCATGAAAATTGTATAACCCAAACAAGCAAACATAGAATCATAAAGGGGTGGGTATGTGGAAGAGAGAATAAACATCTAGATATGAAAATATAGTCTAAAGATATTATCTTGGAACTGGTTCAGGGCTAGTCAGATCAATGGAATAGCATGGACAGTGTTGACTCAAATATATGTCTTAGCATGTGTGCTGGCTTGAAACTGTTATGCATCCCAGAAAAGCCATTTTCTTCTAATTCTAATCCAATCTTGTGGGAAGACCCATTGTCAAGTGGGATTTTTTGATAGGTTGCTTCCATGGAGATTTGACCCACCCAATTGTGAATGTGACCTTTTGATTAGATTGTTTCCTTGGAGTTGTGATCCCACCTACTCAAAATGGGTCTTAATTAATTTACTGGAGTCCTTAAAGGAGCTCAGAGAGAAAAAAAGGACTCAGAGTTGACACAGAAGCAGAGAGATGGAACCAGGTGACAGAAGTTTGGAGATGCTAAACTAAAAGATGAAACCCAGAATTGCCCTCAAGAAGCTAAGCAAAGCCCCACAGATGTTTAGAGAGAAAGCCACTCGAATCAGAGCCATTTGAAACCAGAAGCCAGGAGAGACAGACAACAGACATCACCATATTACTTCCCGTGGGACAGAGAAACCCCAGATGACATCAGCCTTTTCTTCAGAGTCAAGACATCTGCTCTAGTTTGCTAGCTGCCAGAATGCAATATACCAGAAACAGAATGGCTTTTAAAAAGAGGAATTTAATGAGTTGCTAGTTTACAGTTCTAAGGCCAAGAAAATGTCCCAGTGAAAACAAGTCTATAGAAATGTACAATCAAAGGGATCCAGGGAAAGATACCTTGGTTCAAGAAAGCCAATGAAGTTCACAGTTTCTTTCTCAAGTGGAAGGGCACATGGCGAACACAATCAGAGTTTCTCTCTCAAGTAGAAAGGCACATGGTGAACACGGTCAGGGTTCCTCTCTCATCTGGAGGGGCACATGGCAAACACGGCATCATCTGCTAGCTTCTTTTCCACTTCCTGTTTCATGAAACTCCCCTGAAGACATTTTCCTTCTTCATTTCCAAAGGTCGCTGGCTGGCAGACTCTGCTTCTCATGGTTATGTCATTCTGCTCTGCGTTCTCTGAATCTCTTTTCTCCAAAATATTTCCTCTTTTATAAGACTCCAGTAAACCAATCAAGACCCACCCAAATGGGTGGAGACATGTCATCCCCTAATCCAACTTAAAAACCACTCTTGACTAAATCACATTATCCAGGGAAATAATCTGATTACAGTTTCAAATGTACAGTATTGAATAGGGATTATTCTACCTTTATGAAATGGGATTTTGATTAAAACATGGCTTTTCTAGGGGGCATACATCCTTTCCAACCAGCACAGCATCTTTCTTTGGATGACTTAGTTTAGACATTTTCATGGCCTTAGAACTGTAAATTTGTAAGCTAAGAAATCCCTTTTGTAAAAGCCAATCCATTTCTGGTATATTGCATGCAGGCAGCATTAGCAAACAAACAGTGTGACATTTCAAATCAGTGGGAAAGTGATGAATCATTCCCTTAACAATATCAGGAAAACTAGCTAGCCATTAAAATAAATGGAGAAAGAGCAAAACAAAAAGAAGAAAGGGAGTGAAATAATGCTAAATTTCTACTTCATTCAACACATCAAAATCTCTTCCTTATTCAGCAAATTAATATAAATTCAAAAAAGCATTGCTTTTAATAAAACAGTTTTCTCTCAGAAGTGGCAGCTTCTGGCCTTACACAAACATCCATGGGTACATAAAGAGGCATTAAACCTCTTTCTTTTTCTTTGTTTTTGGGTTGGTTCATTTTTTTTTTCTTTGTGTGTGTTATATTTTTGCATCTGGCAGATCCCCGAGAGACAAGCTGGGATGGATGCTGGCCTAGGCTTGGACTTGAAAACAGCAATATCTGGCTTTCTACTGGCATGTTATGAAAGACTTAGGAATGAGTTCACTTTATTTTCTTCCAACAAGGAAACAGGCACTTAGAAACCTGGAAAGTGAACAGTGAGTAACATTTATGTGACCCAGTGATATCTCAGTGACATCAATGTTCTTTGCCTGGCAAATAGGTAAAATGTAGAGGCATCCCTCAAGTTAGAAGCCAGGACTTAAGGAAGGACAAGAAGGGAAATCAGAGTTTTGAAATAAAAGGAGCCATCTTCTATTGAACTGGAAAGCAGGACACAGAGGAGGAAACATGATTGTCATTAAGGAGATTAGTTTCAGATCTTAGTTTAGGACTAAGCTTGTTGGAATCAAACTTCAATAATCATACAAAGAAGACTTAAATCTGGCTCTTAAATATTAATTGTCATCTATTCAATAACAATAATTGAGTACCTACTATATTCCAGGCATTTTCTATACACAGAAAAATAATGAGATCACATTCCCCTGCTATCATGTAGATTACATTACAATAGAGAGAGATATTACAAATAAATACATATATACATACATTTAAATAGAGTTAATTGCTCTAAAGAAAATAAAACATGATACCATGTTAAAGAGTGATGGTCAAGAAAAGCCTATTGAAAAGGCAACTTTGATACTGAGAAGGATTAAGTCATACAAAAATGGGGAGGGTGAGTATTCCAAGGAGAGAGATCTGCCAGTGAAAAAGTCTTTAAAAACTAGTCAAAAGAATTTACTTTGCCATGCTCAAGAGACAGGAAGTACCACTGAGACTACAATGAAACTAGCAGAAAACTGAGTAAGGAAGAAGAATAAAGTCTGTGAGTCCAGTTTCCATCTATGACATGATTTCATATTAGATTTGAATAAAAGTGTTTTGGTGCCATTAAATCTCTCCTATGTATTGCAATGTTCTTTGAAAAGTATGAAGCTGAGGTACTGTTGGACACTCCATTATGCTTTGGATAATTTTTCCACTAGTCACTTACATGTGTTTTTTTTTTTTTCACATGAGCAGGCACCAGGAAACAAACCCGGGTCTCTGGAATGGCCGGCAAGAACTCTGCTTACTGAACCAGTGGCCCACCCACTTAGATGGTTTTGAATAAATGCAATTCACCTCTATTCAAGTGAGGAGAAAATTATATACATTCTTAGAAATGGGATATTTGAAAATTCTTGTTACAGGATCTGGGAAATTTTGATCAAATACTGGCAGTTCTATTAACAAGATGAACTTCTGAAGTTGGGTAGGTTCTGTTGTTTTTTGTTTGTTTGTTTTTGCTTATTTGTTTTTAAGGAGTTGTATTGAGATATTTTCAAATACCATACAGTCTATCCAAGGTATACAATCAATGGCTTTTAATATAATCACAGAGTTGTGACATTCATCACCACAATAATTTTAGAACATTTTCATTACTTCAAAAAGAAAAACCCCGTCCTTATTAGCAGTTACCTTTCAAACCTTCTATCCTTTCCCAGCCCTACATACCCACAAATCTAATTCTATCTCTATAGATATACTTATATTTAAACAATACTAAAATATTACTGTTAACTATAGTCCATAGTTTGCATTAGGTGCATTTTTCCCCATATACCATTATTATTATTATACCTTATAATAGTGACGCACATTTGTTTTAGTTCATAAAACAGCATTTTTATATTTGTACTAGTCACCAGGCATCATCCATCACAGGCTTCACTGTATTTTACAGTCCCATGTTTTATTCTCTAGCTTTCCTTCTAGTGACTCACCTGACCCAAAACTGTCCCTTTCATCCACATTCACACATAATTCAGCACTGTTGATTATACTCACAGTAACATGCTATCATCACCTCTACCATTTCCAAACATTTACTACCATCCTAAATAGAAAGTTTGCACAAATTAAGCATCAGCTTCCCACTCTCTACCCTAATTCTATCTCCTAGTAACCTGTATTATAGATTCTAACTCTTTGAGTTTGCTTATTCCAATTATTTCAAGTCAGTGAGCTCATACAATATATTCCTTTTGTGTCTAGCTTAGTTCACCCAACGTAATGTCCTCAAAGTTCAGCCATGTTGTTACATGCATTAGAAATTTACTTGCTCTTACTGCTGAATAATATTCCATCACATTTTGCTTGCCCATTTCATCAGTTGACTGAATGTTGCTTCTATTTTTTGCAACTGTGAATAACGCCACTATGAATGTTTCTGTGCAAACGTCTGTTCACATCCCTGCTTTCAGTTCTACTGGCTATGTACTTAGTAGTGGGATTGCCAGATCTTATGGCAATTCTATACTTAGCTTCCTAAGGAACCAACAAACTGTCTTCCACAATAGTTGCACCATTTTATATGTCCACCAGCAGTGAATGAGTGTTCCTATTTCTCCACATCCTCTCCAACACTTCTGGTTTTCTGTCTTTTTAATAGTGGCCATTCTAGTAGGTGTGAAATGATATCTCAGTGTGGTTTTGATTTGTATTTCCCTAATAACTAGTGGTGCTGAACCTCTTTTCACATGCTTTTTGGCCATTTGTATTTCTTCTTTGGAAAAATGTCTATTCAAGTCCTTTGTCCATTTTTAAATTGGGTTATTTGTGTTTTTATTGCTGAGTTATAGGATTTCTTTATACATTCTGGATATTTCAGTCTTATCACATACATAGTTTCTAAATATTTTCTCCTTTTGTTTAGGCTGCTTTTTCACTTTCCTGACAAAGTTCTTTGAAGCACAGAAGTATTTAATTTTGAGAAGGTCTTATTTATCTATTTTTTTCTTTCATTGCTTATGCCTTGGGTGTGAAGTCTAAGAAACCATTGCCAGGTGGGTTCTGCTTTGGTTATAGCTTTCTTCTTGCCTGGGTACTCTTTCATAAATTGGAAATGCTGTGTCAGCAATATTATAGATGCATCCATACAAAAGCTGAATATTTGAAAAATAGCTGAGGAATAGTATCAATGTGAGTGTCGCATTTGCCAACTTAATTTCAACATTGAATAAACAATTGCAGAGAAAAATTATTGAATGATATAAATGTCACCTTCACTTTTTTGATACAAACAAATAAATGTGTCTGTTCACCTAGAAGATTTTTGCTGGACAGATGTATGCTCAGATCCAGCCTATTTATTAGAGAACAGTTTCGACACTCATTTTCAATTTTAATCACTGTGTCAATTTTAAAAGGGCAGTTCTCATTAAATAAACATTTGGAAGTTATAAAGCTGAAAGGTCAGGGTATAGATGAGACAAAAGATAACATGCCACCAGCTGGCATAAACTTCCATGTGTAAAACTTCCCTCCCAGAAAGCCCAATTCTCAGACATTAAGGTCCTAGAATATAGGAATCACTGTTATCCATTTCTCTGTTCCTCTAACAAAACACTTTTATTTGGGAGTAAAAGGAGTTATGTTTATCTTTCTAACCAAGAATAACAGAAGGTGGAATTCTACAATAAAACCTAATAACAATTAATATCCCAATTTGATTCAACCAAATGTCTTTATTAGAATAATAATTTCAATTGTTATTGTTTATTCAGCATTAACTATGTTCCAACTTTGCATTTCAGTTATCTCATCTAATCCTTACCATATGTTCTGAGGTAGGTTTTTTTTTAATCACACATGTACAGAAGTGGAAATTAATTTGGAGAAATTAAGTAATTTGTTCAATATCATACAACAGGCTGTGGTAGATATAATACTTTAACCCAGTCTGTCTAAATTCAAAACCATGATATTAACCTTTATACTACATACATCCTCTAATAAGTACTGCTTGAGCTGAAGGGTTTATTTAAGAGGCAGTAAATTTGCACTGTATGAGTCAAGCAATCCTAAAATTCCTGAATAGCAAAGGAAGTATCATAAATCTTTGGCATAATTTTATTTTTATCACCTATATTTAAAAGGTACAATATGAACTGAAGGCCTCAAAAAGTACTGCTTAGATTCTCAGCTAAATATAGTAGAATAAAGTTCTTTTTTCTCTCTTTCCTTTTCCTTGAAACTCATGGAAAATAATAAATGTAAAAACAAAAATATTATTTTCCATGAGTTTCAGAGAAAAGGAAAAAAAATCAGAAAATTTGAAACACAATGCATACTTGCAAAATAGTACAAAATCTGGACAGAAATGCAGGAGAAAAATGATGAAAGAGAAAAGATCTAGGGGTGTATTTGTATTGCATGAGAAAATAAATAAATCCCCACTAGAGGTAATGTTTGAGACCACAAAATGCAAACGTGGTTGGAGCTGAAGGAGAAACTGCACAGAGAAAAAAATTCTGAATGTCTGAGGCACAGTCTCACAGAGTAGTGTCAATCTGCATATGAATGAGAGGCTCCTCATCAAACTGGCCCATTTTTTTTTTCTTTGAGCAGTGCTGTCTTCTGAGACCCTTCCTACCCAAATCTTCCTTTTGTCTCTCTTTTGAAAGATATTGGACATACATTTCAGTCTTCGAAAATTTGGGGTAGTTTATTGTAAAAGTAAATGCCCAAATACCCTGTATTAGTTAGGGTTCTCCAGAGGAACAGAATCAACAGGAAATATTCGTAAATATAAAATTTATAAAAGTGTCTCATATAACCGTGGGAACACAGAGTCCAAAACCCGTAGGGCAGGCTGTGAAGCTAATGATTCCAATGGAGGGTCTGGATGAACTCCATAGGAGAGGCTTGCCAGCCAAAGCAGGAAGAAGACTGTCTCTTCTGAATCCTCCCTAAAAGGATTCCAGTGATTAGATTAAGCATCACTCATTGCAGAACACACTCCCCTTGGCTGATTACAAATGGAATCAGCTGTGGATGCAACTGACGTGATCATGATTTAATTCTATGAAATGTCCTCATAACAACAGACAGGCCAGTACTTGCCCAACCAGACAAACAGGTACCACCACCTGGCCAAGTTGGCACACGAACCTGGCCATGACATACCCTTTGATCCAATGACTTCAAATCTACATATTTACCCATGAATAGATAGCAATTAGAATTAGAATTAGCAGATGTTTGATAGATAGATGTCAGATTAGACAGAAGGTAGATAGATATAGATGGATAGATAAATATAGATAGAAAGATACAGAGATAAATATGTAGATATAGATGCATACAGACAGATACATGGATATGTATGTGTAAGAAAGGGATGGGAGAGGGTGTAAATATACATGGTTAACACATGGGAAGTCTGGGAGAGGAAATGAAAATGTCTATATTCTGACATAATATATTTGAAGTGTTGGTCAAAAATAAAGCCAGTTTTACTCCATGGTAATTTTTAAAATGCATTTTTAAATGTGCCAGATAGGAAACTATTTAAGCTGTGGCAGACTACCTCTCCTACCAAGAAAAACTAGGAAATCCAACTAAAAATTTTAAAACAATCTAAAGGAGTGTAGACTAAGAAGTCACATTCTACAACCAAATTTTCCCTAAGAACATTTGGGTGCACACCAAAATACAGAGCATTCAAATTCACACCAGACAGGCAAATAGTGCTTTGAAAAAAAGAAATCAGGAGAGTTTGGGGAGCCTGGCAAAACTGAAAAGATAATATGGATGTTATGCATTATAAGAATGAGCAGTAGAGAACTAAATCAAAATATAGCTGAATTTCCAGAAAGTCATTTGCTGAATTCTGAAATCAGAGAAAAACAGACTAGGGTGCAAATTCCTGAAAAACATAATTAAGTTTCCACAGTTTTGTTTTGCTGAGGGGCAAGGGTTTGTGTTCCAAAATCACACAAAACAGGGCAATGAACACCATAGTCTCTCAATTTAAAATTCTTGAAGGAATATATCTAGAATCTTATCAAACCTGAGATAAACACAGTCATACCAAAATTGCAACCCAGGCTCAACTCACCTTGGCCTCTTATCAAATCCTACTTTATTTGTTTAGTTGAGATAGGGCAAATTATCTCTGGAGGAAGAGAATATTATTTAATAAGCCTACATTTATACAAAATGTCCACCAATGAAACCAAAATTATTAGGTACACCAAGGAGCAAGACTATCTGATTAAACAGAAAAAAATTTACACAAACAAGCAGACCTACTGATGATATTGGTATTGGAGTGGTATTAAAATGTTATGATTTTTATGCTCATGAAAAGAGAGGAAAGAATGGTTAATTTCATGGAAGTGGACCTGTGTGTTTATAACTAAATGGATATTTTAGAATTTAATAATAAAAAATCTAAAATTAAGAACTCTATTGAAACTGCCACAGCAAATTAAACATTATAGATAAAAACATGCCAAGTCAATATAAAATATCAAATCTGAAGTACAAAGATAAATTAAATAAAAAATACAAGCATATAATACATATATGGGATGCAGTATAAAATTCTCTAATATGTATAACTCAAGTACCAGACATAAAGGAGAAAGAGGTAAAGCAGATGCAGTATTTCAGAAAATAATACCTGATAATTTTTATAACAAATTAAATACATCAAATCTCATATTTATGGAGTTCTATGAAACTCCAAGCAGGATATGCACAAAGAAAATCACATCTATGTGCATCATGTTAAAACTGATGAATTTTGAGGAAAATGCAAAAGTCATATTTGCAGCCAAAAAAATGCATCAGCTTAAAAGTAACAATAAGACTAAAGCTGACTAATTAGCAGAAATAACAGAAACAACAAGTCACTGATATGATTTTTTAAAGAGCTGAAAGAAAAGAACTGTCAATGTATATCCAATACCCTTTGACAATATCCTTCAAAAGTGAAAGGAATATGAGGAAGTATGTAGACAAAAATTGAGACAATTCATAGTCAGAAAACCTGAATTAAAGGAAATGTTAAATGGAGTTCCATACACAGAAGAAAAATTAACCCAGGGACAACATGCAAATGCAGGTAAGAATGAAGAGCAGTGTGAGTGAGTATGTATAAATGAACATTGACTACACAAAACAATAACATGTGTGAGATTCAAATTTTAGGTAGAAATGAGATTTTTGATAATTTATAACTCAAACAGCAAAGAAGTAAATTGAATTAAACTATCCCAAGATTATAGCATTATTGGAAAAATTCAAGTATTTATTTTTATTAAATTGTCATAAAAGGTGGATTGTTTAAATAATAGTAAAATAATATAACAAACCCCTTAATGGGGCAGGAGTTGTAATAATAAAGCATATGTAAGTAATCACGAAGAAAGAAATTAAGCATAAATATGAAACAAATCGTAATATGGCAGTCAGAACCCCAAATACATTAAATGTAAATGGACAAAATCTCTGATTAAAAGATTAAGTCCATTATATAGAATATGTGTTGCTTACACTTTGGTACAATATAGTTATGGCACAGACTCGTTGAAAATAAATGAATAAAATGATATATCATGTAAATTTTAACCAAAAAGAAAAAATGGGGTAGTTCTAATAATATCAAAAATAGACATTAAGGCAAGCAAATTATTAGAGATAGACATATCATATAATAACGGAATCAATCCACAAAAAAATATAATAATTCTAAATCTGTATATACTTGATAAGATAGCTCAAAGCATATGTGATGGTTAAGTTCATGTAACAACTTCACCAAGTGATGGTGCCCCAGTGTCTTGTCAATCAAGCAGGCCTAACCATTACTGTAAGGACATTTCATGGCTGCTTAATAAACCAGAAGGCTGGTTTATTAAATCATAAGTCAGTTGATTCCATCTATGGCTGATTATATGTATTATCAACTAAGTGGAGTATCTTCAGCAATGAGAGAATCCAATCAGTTGGATTTAATCAAATCAGTTGAAGACTTTTAAGGGAGAGTTGATGATTTCAGCAGTCAAAAGAGAATTTTTATCTCTACTTCACTTTGTGAAAATTCTTTGAACTGTATGCTCATGATTTATATGTTTTCTTTGTGTAATATACTTTAATTTTTTAAATTATGCTAATCTCTTAATGGCTGCCATAAAATTTTATCTTTACCATGGGCCAAATTTGGCTCATGGCTTGTTTTTGTTCAGCCCTAGAACTAAGACTAGTTTTACATTTTTAAAGTATTGTAAAACGCACACACAAACAAGCACTTGCAATAATATGTGACAAAGAACATACGTGGTCTAAAGCCTAAAATATTTACTATTCGGTTGTATACAGAAAAAGTTTGCCAACGCCTGATTCAGAAGGTTCTTCTGGAACTAATATGTAATATGGTAAATATGAAATGTTTACTTAAAATTCAGCCTACATTTAATTTTAATTTATTTTCTTTCAAGTAAAATTCTGTTTTACTTATTTTAAAAATTGTTTCATAGTATAACTCATTTTTTCTACCTTTCCTTTTAGTCTGCATATGCATGTAAAACTATGTGTAAATAATGCTAACAAAAAAATCAATTAAAGCTATTCTTGGGAGTAGGTATTGAGTAATATAAAAAATATTTTTCTTAGTACTTTTCTTAATTACATGATTTATATGTGGCCAACACATCTCTGAAACAATGAAACAATGGATCAATTTATTTAAAAAAATAAAATAAGAAAATTATAATGAATGAGAAGTCAGAATGACATCCCCACATTATTTTTAAGTATATGTAATATATGCATATTAAATATTTATATAAATGTAATAAGTTATACCTATTTGGAGATCTTTTTATGTGCTGCTTTTCTTAGACTTAGAGATCCATAGGAAACATAGCAACGTGATTAAATGACATAAGGTAGCTTATGAAAAAAGTGGTTCCTCTAAATGTTTGGCTTACCTTGTTGTTATGTCAGCAAAGAAGAAATAAATAATGAGACTTGCATGAATTCTGGAAGTTGCCACAAACCAAAAATGCATCTCCCACTTCAAGAAAGACAGTTAATCTTTTTAGCCTTGTTACATGTAATTATTTCTTCCCAAATATCCTTTAATCAGACCCAAATTGATTTCACAGAGGATCTTTATATTCCTCATTAAAACACCCACAAATCTGAAAAGTTCAATAGAGCCACAGGCTACAAGTAAGGGGCTTTCCTTATGAGTTTTTTTGTGACCTTTCACCCACATGAGAATTTACTTCTTAGTTGAGGGTAGAAATAATTCTCAGATTCTCACTTCCTCCTCTTCCAAACTTCCTTACTATACAAATAGGGCACATTAGAAAAAATATTACCTACAGAATCAAAAGCATTTTGTTAAAATACTGTTCTAGTTTGCTAGCTGCCGGAATGCAACACACCAGAGATGGATTGGCTTTTAATAAAAGGGGATTTATTTTGTTGGTTCTTCAGAGGAAAGGCAGCTAACTTTCCACTGAGGTTCTTTCTTACATGGAAGGCACAGGATTGTCTCTGTTTGTCTTCTCTCCAGGCCCCTGGTTTCCAACAACTTTCCCTGGGGTGACTTCTTTCTCCATCTCCAAAGGCCTGGGCTGAGCTGCAAGTGCTGAGATGAGGAATGCCGAGCTGCTTAGGCTGTGCTACATTGCGCTCTCTCATTTAAGCACCAGCCAATTAAGTCAAACGTCACTCATTGCAGCAGACACGCCTCCTAGACGACTGCAGATGTAATTAGCAACAAATGAGGTTCACGTACCATTGGCTTATGTCCGCAGCAACAAGACTAGGTATGCTCACCTGGCCAAGTTGACAACTGAATCTAATTAACACAAATACTTACTACTAATCCTTGAGAACATTCAGCATCAATTCCTGGCTTATAAAATGACTTTAAGAAAAGACTCAGTTCCAGGAGCCAGCAACAGCTGAGGCAATTACAGGAGCAGAGTAATTTCTGGTATGCAGGATGGGGGGACGCTAGCTGCACTTTGGGGCAGATGTTCTGAAATGAGACAGTAAATGCATCCCCCAGCAATTCTGAACTTCAGAGAAGATAGCAAAATAAGATAAGTTGAGTTCACCCCTACACTATGGAACAACTAGAGAAACGACAGAGAATGACTAGGACAGCAGTTCCAAGCTATGAGTGACCAGAGAGGGGCTTCTATATTTTATAGGGAGGAACTGGATAAAAAAGTGGAGAAATCACAGTTGAGAGGATGAGGTGAATTTACTCAGCCATAAATGCACCTGGGGCAGGATGCAATGCATAGGCCAGAGTGGGTGCTGAAGATGCACCACACTCCCACACTCCCACCTCTGTAGCCAGCTTGGTAGATCTTCCCTCTCAGCTCTGCAGCTGGGAGCTCCTGTGTGGGAACTCAGAAGCCAGCAGTTTTTGGTTTATCAATGCACAGAGACCTTGCTGTGGTGCACAGTGCCCAACCCAAACCCTCTGAGTCAGGCCACTGTGGGTGCCTGGTTTGGGCAGAGACTGAGGTTCCTCCCCTCAGGAGGAGGGGGAAACAGAGCAGAGCTGAACTGACCATTGGCTGGTGAAAGAGACATTCTGGGTCCCGCTAACCATATTCTTTCTCCATGGTTTAGAGGTCTGGAGCACTCACAGTATGCATGAGTGGAGATGAGAAAGTGAGTCACACTGCACTGTGAGGCAATCCTGGGCTGGGTGTGTGCAGTGGAGGTTGGAACTTTTAGTCCCACAGACCAACGTCATTACACATGAAAACCTTGGAACCACCAGACCCATCGTGCCCACAAACAGATTCTCCACTGAGGTAAACAGTGCCCACCCCCCCCCACCCCAGGGTTGGTGGCTTTCAGTGTACAAAAAATATGTGGCCTTGATTAGATTTGCATCTTGTCTCAATCCTGCCCAGCAGGCTGCCACAGTTGGGGAGAGGCAGGCCTGAGGGGAAGAGGAGGCCCAATATAATATGTTTGGGGAAGGAAGTCATGGTGAACACCCATATTCCTCTGCTACCTGCTGGTACTCTCCAGTCCCGCATCCTCTGCAGTCTCTCGCAAGTACCCAGATACCAAGGCAGGGTTCTGCATCCATTTTGCAAGCTGGGAATCACCATCTGCTTGGGAGACAGGGAAAGTGCACTCTGAAAAACTGCCTTTCTCCTTAGCCTTCAACAGATCTTCAATGAGAGTCGCACTCCCTAGATGAGGTTCCAGCCTTGGTTTGGTAGGACATTACTGATGAACAAGAGGCTTTCATTACAAGCCCAAGAAACTACAAAATGAATGAGGAAAATCAACTTTCAAAATAATATTATCAACATAAACAAATGTTGAAAAATCAACAAAAAACATTAAGCATATGAAGATAAAAGATATGACCAAGCCAAATGGCCAAATTAAGAAGTTGGAGGAGACACAGAATTTGGAACAACTAATCAAAGATGTTCACACAAATCTCTTAAATAACATCATTGGGTTAGCTAAAGATATAAAGGATATCAAGACACTAGAAGAGCATAAAGAAGAATTTGAAAGAATAAATTAAACACAGCTGATCTTATGGAAATGAAAGTTACTGTAGATCCAATTAAAAATTTATTAGAGACACACAACAGCAGATTTGAAGAGGCAGGACAAAGAATAAGCAAATTAGAGGACAGGGCAACTGAATTTGAACACACACGAAACAAATGTCAAAAAAGATGGGAGAAAAAAGGATGGAAAAATTTGAATTGAATCTCAGGGAAATGATGGGAAAACAAAGTGCACAAATATAAGAATCATTGGTATCCTGGAAGGAGAAGAGAAGAGCAAAGGATTAGGAAGATTATTTGAGGAGATAATTGGTGAAAACTTCTCAGCCCTTTTAAAAGACATACATATGCAAATCAAAGAAGCGGAACAAATTCCAAACAAAATAAATCCCAATAGATCCACTCCAAGGCATACACTAATCATATTCTCAAATGCTGAAGAGAATTAGAGTCCTGAAAGCAGTGAGAGAAAACTGATTCACCATATACAAGGGAAGCCACATAAGATTAAGTCAGACTACTCAGCAGGCACCATGGAGGCAAGAAGGTGGTGGTATGATATATTTAAGATTCTGAAAGAGAAAAGTCCTAGCCAAGCATTCTTTATCCAACAAAGTTGTCCTTCAAAAGTGAGGGAGATTTGATCGGAAATAGCCCAAACCCCCTAAAGAATGGGAGAAAAATCAAAGCTGGTCATGGAGTCATACAGAGAAGGTCAGGTTTAACAAATGAGTATGAGTGCTGAATCATTATACTATTTCTTTTAGCCTCCAGCACCTTAGAATAGATAGAAATAAAAACCTGAAATTCTGGAATTTAACCCATACCAACCTCTGAAATCTGTTCTACAACTAATTGTTGCAGTGTACTTTGAAATTTATTGCTTTTATGTATATATGTTATTTAAAGAGGAGGAGTACAACACAGAAGATAGGACTTTAAAAATGAGTATGACTGCCGAATCAATATATTGATATTTCTTTTGGTCTCCAGTGTCTTGGAGCAGATAGAAGAAAAAATGAAAAATCATGGAACTGTAACCCATACCAAACCCTAAAATCTGTTCTATAATTATTTGTTAAAATGTACTTGGAAATTTATTGCTTTTTTGTATATATGTTATATTTCACAATAAAAAAAGTTTTTAAAAAAGTGAGGGAGAGATTAAAATTTACACAGACAAGCAAACACTGAGAGAATTTGTTAATAAGAGATGTGCCCAGCAAGAAAAATTAAAGGGAGTTCTGTCAGTTGAAAAATAAATAAATAAAAAAAACAGGAGAGACAGGTCTGCAGGCAGGCACAGAATTGAAGAGTATTAGTAGAGGTAGCTTAAAGGATAAAAAGAGAGAGAGGAAAAAAAAAAGATCTGACAAATGAAAACCAAAGCATAAGTTGGTAGATTAAAACACTGCCTTTACAGTAATAACTTTGAATGTTAACAGACTAAACTCCTCAATTAAACGATAAAGATTTGCTGAATGGATTAAAAAATGACCCACCTACATGCTGTTTACAAGAGATTCATCTTAGACACAAGGATAAAAATAGGTTGAAAGTGAAAGGGTTGAAAAGGTATTCCATGCAAGCTATAACCAAAAGAAAGCAGGAGTAGCTATACTAATAAGAGACAAAACCGATTTTAAATATAAAGATGTCATAAAAGACAAGGAAGGACAATACAAATTACTAACAGGGCAATTCACCAAGAAGAAATAACAACCATAAATGTTTATGCACTCAATTAAGAATCTCCCAAGTACATGAAGCAAACATTGGCAAAACTGAAGGGAGAAATAGGCATAACCACAATAAAAGTGGCAACCTTCAATACATCACTCTCTTCTACATATAGCACAACCAGGCAAAGGATCAGTAAGGAAACAGAATCACCCAAACAATGTGATAAATGGATTATATCATTACAACCCAAAACACCAGTGTACACATTTTTCTCTAGTGCTCATGGAACATTTTCCAGGTTAGATCATGTGCTTGGGCACAAAGTAGGTCTTAACAAGTTTTAAAAAGGTTTAAGTTATTCAAAGCACTTTCTCTGATCACACAGGAATGAAGCTGGAAATCAATAACCACCAAAGAACCAGAACTTTCACAGATATATGAAGGTTAAATAACACACTCTTAAACGATCAGTGGGTCAAAGAAAAAATTACAAGAGAAATTGGTAAGTATCTGGAGAAAAGGAAGATAAGAATACAACATATCAAAACTTATGAGATATGGCAAAGGCAAGCTTGGCAGGGAAACTTATTCCTCTAAATGCCTATATTAAAAAAAAAAAAGAAAGAGCAAAAATTGAGGACTTAACTACTCACTTGGAGGAAACAGAGAAAGAATAATGTTTTGGTTTCCTAAGACTGCCAGAATGCATTATATCAAAAATGGAATAGTTTTTAAAAAGGGAGTTATTAAGTTACAAGTTTACAGTTCTAAGGCCATAACAATGTCCAAAGTAAGGCATCCACAGAAAGATACCTTGACTCAAGAAAGGCCTATCTGGGAAGGCACATGGCTGGTGTCTGCTCATCCTTTGGCTTCTGGTTTCAAACAGCTTCCCTGGGGATGTGTTCTTTCTGCAACTCCAAAGATCTCTATCGCTATCATTTCTCTCTGTTTGCACACCAAGATTCTCCAAATGTCTGTATCTCTGTCAGCTCTGAAGGAACTATGTTTTCTCCAAAATGTCCCCCTTTTAAAGGGTTCCAGTAATCTAATCAAGAACCACCTTGAATGGGTAGAGTCACGTCTCTGTCTAAGCAAAAGGCCACACCCACAATTGAGTGGTCAATCTCCACGGAAACAATCTCATCAAAGGTTCCCACCTTATTAAATTGAATCAGGATTAAAGGACATGACTTTTCTGGGATACACAACACTTTGAAAACAGCACAACAGCAAACTAGGCCCAAAGAAAATAGAAGAAGAGAAATAACAAAGATCAAAGCTTTGCTATTAATTGAAGAAATAAATTAATTGGAGGACCAAAAAAAAAATAGAATCAATAAAACCAAAAGTTGGTTCTTTGAGAAAATCAATAAAATTGATGTACCTATAATTAGGCTGACAAACAAAAAAAAGAGCCAATGCAAATAAATAAAATCAGAAATGAAAGGCGTGTCATTACAACCAAAGTTAATATCATACTCAACAGTGAGAGACTGAAAGCCTTCCCCCTAAGATTAGGAGTGAGACAAGGATGCCCACCGTCATCACTATTATTCAACATTGTGCCAGAACTTCTAGCTAGAGCAATTAGGCAATAAAATGAAATAAAATGCATCCAAGTGGGAAGTTTTTATTTGCAGATGACATGATTCTATGAATCCAGAGAAACCTGTGACAAAGGCTCTTGAGCTAATAAATTCAGGAAATTGGTGAAATACAAGATTAATGTGCAAAAATCAGTAATATTTCTATACACTAGTAATGACTTAACCAAGGAAGCAATTAAGAAAAAACTTCCATTCACGATAGCAACTAAAAGCATTAAGTACCTAAGAATAAACTTAACCAGGGATTTAAAGGACCTATATACAGAAAACTATAAAACATTGCTGAAAGAAATCAGAGATGATCTAAATAGGTAGAAAGACATTCTATGTTTATGTATAGGAAGATTAAATGTCACTAAGATTTCAATTCTACCCAAATTAATGTACAGATTCAATGCAATACAAACCAAAATTCCAAAAACCTAATTTGAAGACTTGGAAAAGGTAGTTATCAAATTTATTTGGAAACAGCATGATCCTGGCACAACAATAGAAATGTTGAACAATGGATTAGAATTGAGATTTTGGAAATAGACCCCCAGATCTTTTATTTTATTTTTTATTTTTTTATTTTTGAGGAGTGGTACATGGTCTGGGAATCGAACCTGAGTCTCCCGCATGGAAGGTGAGCATTCCACACTGAGACACCCATGCACCCTGGTCAACTGACTTTTGACAAGGCCCCCAAATGAACGGAATTGGGACACAATAGTCTTTTGAATAACTGGGGTTAGGAGAACTGGATATCCATAGCAAAAGGAACGAAAAAGGACCCCTACCTCACAGTCTATACAAAAATTAACTCAAAATGGATTACAGACCTAAATATAGGAGCCAGTACCATAAAATTCCTAGAAGAAAATATAGGGAAACATCTTCAAGATCTAGTAATGGGAGGTAGCTTCTTAGACCTCACACCCAAAGACAAGCAATGAAATTAAAAATAAATAAATGGAAACTCCTCAAGATGGAACACTTCTACACTTCAAAGGTCTTTGTCAAAAAGTAGACTGCTAACTCAATGCAAGAAAATATTTGGAAGCCATATATATGATAAGGGTTTGATATCCTGTATATATGAAGAAATCCTATAACTAAACAGCAAAAGAGAACAAACAACTCAATTATAAAATGGGCAAAAGATATGAATAGACATTTTTTCTGAAGAAGAAACACAAATGGCTAAAAAGCACATGGAAAGATATTCATCTTCATTAGCTATTATGGAAATGCAAATCAAAACCACAATGAGATATCATCTCACACCTATAAGAATGGTCAATATTAAACCATCAGGAAACCACAAATGTTTTAGAGGATATAGAGAAAATGGAACACTGATGAACTCCCAGTGGTAATATAAACTGGACAGCCACTGTGGAAGAGATTTCAGCAGTTCCTCAGAAAACTAAATATTGAGTTGCCTTATGACCCAGCAATTCCGCTACTTGGTATTTACCCAGAAGATCTGAAAGCAGTGACGTGAACAGACATTTGCACACTGATGTTCATAGCGATGTTCAAACCTGAAGACATGATGCTGAGTGAAATAAGTCAGACCCAAAAGGATAGATATTTTATAAATTCACTAATATGAACCACTTAGAAAATATAAACTCAAAGTCTTAAAATGTAGAATATAGGGGACCTGGAGATATACAGGAGCTAGAGAAGAGGGGGCAGTTACCTAATATGTAGAGATTTATTAACAAGACTGATCTTAAATGTTTGAGAACAGATAGAGTTGATGGCAGTTTGTTACTAGGATTATAAGTTATAGTGCCTACTGAAGTGAATATGATTGAAAGGAGTTATCTAAAATCATGTGTCTCACTAATCAACACCACAAATATAAGTTATTGCATGCACTACTTCAAATGTATGACACTTGTACAAAGAGTTAATAATAGAGTGGTAAATGGAGAAAATTACCTATTGCATCAATGGACTATATGAAACAGCAATGCCTTACCAGTATCATATGAATACTAGGGGTAAATATTTGGGAAGGATAAGGAATATGGAGTGTCTGGATCTTTTTTGTGTGTGGCTATGTATAGGTTATTTTTCTCTTTGGAGCAACAAAAATTGCTTAAAATTGAGAGTGAGGATTATTGAACAATGAAGTGAGGATACTGTAAGACATTGATTGTGTACTTTGGATAGAATATATGGTATGTGAATATACCTCAAAAAATTGGCAGAGTCTAAATTTACTAAATTATCAGAAAGATAGAAGCGCTAGAGAAAATGTGGAGAGGTATACTTATTCAGTATTTGTAGGGAAGTGGAATGGCAGAGCCTCTCTGGAGGGTAAGGTAATAGATCCACAGGAGGCTAACTATCGGGCTGCCATAGGATTAGGCAATCCCATACTAGGAATATACTCAAAAGAACTGAAAGCAGGGGCACAAATAGACATTTGCACACTGATATTTATGGCGGCATTACTCACAATAGCCAATGAATGGAGATGGCCAAAGGGTCCATCAACTGAGGAGCAGAAGGGCAAGCTGTGATACATATACATATGATGGAATATTATGTGACTACAGAAAGGAATCAAATGAGGCATGCAATGAGGTGAATGAACCTTGAGGACATTATGTTGAGCAAAATAAGCTAGATAATATGGTCTCATTAGAAAATGTTTATAAGAAAACTAAAGCCTAGATTATAAGCTCTTAGTCACATTTATTCCTGAGTTTTATGTGTTAATTCTAAATTCTGAGCTATTGTGCTCTTTGTGTATAATTTGGTGGTTCCCTAGATCTATGGGTACCTGTGTGACACCTAAGATTCAGAGTTAGAGTTCTACAGCAACTGTTAAAGAAGAGGAAAAAGTGATCAGACTTCAATTAGAGATGTGAATGAAGCTGATTTGGTTCCTTCTCGTCACATATGAAGAGACTACAGGGTAAAGAATGATATTCTCTGTATTTTAAAACTTCAATTTCTATATGAGCCCAAAGGCAGAGTTGTTTATTCCATACAAAATTTAAATTTTCTGTAGCACATGAACTTAACCAGTCTGACCAGTTTATTTAAACAAACTAAATACATGAAGCCTAGAATAGAGAATGAGATCTGATGATTCTGTGTAGTTTACTGTAATGATACAGTCCAGAGGACTTGGGGAAGATAATAAAAAAGTATTTGCAAGTCCCTTGAGGTCTGGGAAAAAATTATGAAACTATTAAACTCCCCCACCTGGGAAATTCCTGATATTCTCTCAAGCACTGGGGACTCCCAATTTAATAAGCTAAGCTCTTGAGGCTGGCCCTTATGAAACTTATTTCTGTAATGGTAAGCTAAGCCTAAGAGTCACCCCCAGAGAACCTCTTGTTCATATATGGCCTCTCTCTAAACTAAACTCTCTAAATAAATTCAATCCTCCCTCCTATGTGGGGCCTGACTTTCAGGAATATAAATCTCCCCAGTAACATGGGATGTGACTTCCAGGAATGAGCCTGGCCCTGGCATCATGGGATCAAGAATGCCTGTTTGTTCAAAAGGAGAAAAAAAAATGTAAGAAAATAAGATTTTAGTGGCTAAAAGATTTCAAAGAGAGTAAAGAAGTCATTCTGGAGGTTACCCAAATGAAAGCTTCTGTCAGATATTACAAATTGCCATTGTATACTAAGCCCCAACCAACAGTATTCCTAAAAACTCTAAAGAAAACCCAGAGCTCTGAGACTCTATAGAAGTCTTACTTATTAAGTATTTTTCAGAAACTTAAAACCTCCAAATTGTTTCTCTGCCAGATAAACCCTGAAACTTAGAGGTAACAGTTTCTCCCAGAACATCAACCAGTTGCATTCCCCCATCCCATAATGTTGACACCCATTTTCAACATGAAGAGGTTAGAATGATCATTTCCCAAATATCCCTGAAGACTGAGAGAATGATCGAATGAGAGGGAGGAAATTGAAGCAGAGGAATTAGGATTTAACAAAGGATCATGATGACTAAATCATTTTATAGCTATTTCTTTTTAGTTTCTAGTGTATTAGAACAGCCATAAAGAAATTCCTGAAATTGTGGAACTGTAACCCATACCACACTTTGAAATTTACTCTATAACTACTTGTTAAACCATACTTTTAAATTTATCACTGTTCAGTATACATGATATAGTTCAAAATTTAGAAATGCTTTTAAAAATTACAAAGAGCTCAGAGGGTTTGTATTAGTTTTCTATTGCTATGGAACAAATCATCACAACTTGAGCATTCAAAAACAACACCAACTTATCATCTATCTCTTCGTAGATAACAAGTCTAGGCCTAATATGGCTGAATTCTAGCCCTAGGGTGACCCCGAGCAGAAAGTAAGATGTTGGCCAGGGATGTGGTTCTCATCTGAGCCCTTTGCAAAGCTCACCTGCTGTTGGTAGAATTCTTTTCCTTGCAGCTGTAGGACTTTCCCCATTTTCCTACTAGCTGTCAGCTTAGTAAGAAACCTCGAGAAGCAGCCTGAAGTGCTTAACTCCTAAAAGCAGCCTGAAGTTCCTTGTTGCATCTGTAAAGCCTGCGGTGGAAAATCTCCCTCGGGTTAAGCCTTCTTCTAGACCCAGATTTAAAAGGTGCGTGTGATTAGATCAGTCCTGCCTAGATATTCCCCCTTTCTTAAAGTCAACTTTATCATGTAACCTCACCTAATCAAGGGAGCAAAATCTATCAGATTCACAAACACAGGAATCATATACTCAAAATATAAACCAAGAGATGACAATATTGATAATCATTTTAGAATTCTGACTGCCATAGGGTTGTTTTAACAATTAAGTAAGATAGCATTGAAAAATACTTATTTGAATATCTCATCTGCAGTAGGGACCTGAAATTTATAGGGAAGACAGATGAGCTACCAACCATCCCTATTCAGTTGAACCAAATCTATGATGGTCAAAAAGGAAAAATATCAATAATTTCATATGGTTCAACTTACTATCTCTGCTCAGCATCATATTTCATAAAACATTGAAGAAATACCTTTATATTGTTTTTCAATCATTCATTCATCCACTCTTTTCATTCCTTCATCAACTCATTTAACAAATGAGCAGAAAAATTGAGAGCATACAAAATGTGAAAAGATACTCCCATAAGCCTCAAAGTGTTAGGATTTAATAGAATCTGTGTCCTCGTAGATTTTTAACAGTGCCATTAATATTAAATAAAGCTGCTGCTGAAATAGCTAAAAGAAACAACACATATAGCAATTTCGTGAGTCTAACTTCACATTGTTTATAATTCTAAGACAAAAACAAATGGAGATGATAAATTTAGAAGAAACTGTGTATTACACAGGCCCTGTGACAAATGGAGTTTATAGTCTTGGCAAGCAGCCCCCAAGGTTTTTCAGCCTTAGCTGGCATCCCACTTTGGAAATACCTTTCCTCGTTTCTCAGTAACAGTTCTGATATGACAAACAATTCTAGTGTCTCCTTTTTTGGCTTGCAATAAAACAGCGTAAGCATATTTTAAAATTGCTCTTTTGGCTTCTAAAGTCTTGTTTCACATGAGCACTTATTCATGGCTCCATGCACCTTACTAGAGTCTCCCAAGGAGAGTTTTCCAAACAGTACTGAAAACTTAGAAACTTCATTTGTAACATGACTCAGAATGTTATCATTTCAGTTTGTTTCTCATTATTTTATTGGTCAGAATGTGAGCAATTTATTACACAGATACAGTCTCCTATAACTCTGCCCATGGTTGAGTTATACTATAATCCAAAGACAGTTTTCAAGACAATACTTAGCTTCATTGTATTGATATCATCACAATGATAAAATATGGGATAGCAAGTAACTTAAAATCTAGTCCAATCCTCTTCATACTTTGAATTTGTCTTGCAATATCCTTAAGCAGTTGACATGCAGTCTCTTCTTGAACTCTCCAGTTCAAAAAATAATTCACTAGCAAAGAAGATTTTCTCATACTTTTCATTCTTAATTTCAAAGTTGAGAAAACACTGAACATCATCTTCATTATTGCTGAATTTCTGGGGTTTTTTGTTGGTTGTGAATTGGCAAGAAATGACTGTCCTCCAAATACACAGAGATTAGATTAAGTTTCTGATTTAATTAGCCAAGGAGAAAGGTAGTCAACAGAAGATGGATCACACAAGTTAGAAACAGATATAATTTATCTTGATGTAACTTTTCCTGAGCATCTAATTCTTTAAAGAAGCAGAAGTTGATTAACACTGCACAGAACTGGATAATGTTAATAACTGAGTTGAGAAAACAAGTCACATTCTTGCTACCACAAGCCATTTTATACTTGGGGCTTACCTTCTGTGGAAGACAGAATAATAGCTGTCCAGTGACTTCCATGTCTTAATCCCTAGAACCTGTAAATATATCACCTTATATGGTAAAGGGGAATTAGGTTGCAAATCAGCTAATTTTATGGAGATTATTCTGGATTATCTGAGTAAACCCAATATAGTCACAAGGGTCCTTTAAAGTGGAAGAGGGAGGCAGAAGAGAAGGTAAGAGTGGTGTGAAGTAAAAGGGCCTCAAGTAGTCTTTGATAGCTTTGAGGATGGAGGAAGGAGGTCATGAGCCAAGGAATGTGGGCAGCCTCCAGAATCTGTAAAAGACAAGGAAACCAATTCTCTCCTAGGACCTCCAGGAAGAAATGCAACCCTGCAACACCTTGGTTTTAACTCAGTGAGTGATTTTAACAGTGATTTGTTTTAACCCATGTTTAATATCTGACCCACACAACTGTGAGATGAAAACTCTGCATTGTTTTAAAACACAAAGTTACGGTAATTTATTACAGCACCAAGTAGAAAATTACTACACCTTCTAACTCACGTTGATTGCTCAGATGTAGGCTCTGAAATGAAAATGTTTTATTAGGAAGTGTTCCCAAGAAAAAAATGACAATAGAGTGTGGCGGTAGAACAGAGAGGAAAAGAGGCCAAGCAAGAATGGAAGACTTTTATTCAATTTCATAGAGGCACTCTGGAGTGAATATATTTCAAAACTGTTCTCTTGAACAGTTTGGCAAGAAGACTCAGGGATTCACTCCTCTCTGACCTTAAATGTTGTTCATGGAGGTGAAGGTAAGAGGAGAAAAATTCCAGGTATTTTGTTCTCTCCAAAGGAGTGAGATTTGGAAGTTTAAAAGCATACTCCTACCAAGAGACATAGATGCTAGCTGTTGGGAATGAAAGCTGACAGTACTTCTGTATATGAAAATGGTAAAACATGTATGGGGACATGGTTTGAACACTAGATGTGTCTGCTACAGCTCCTTATGCCAAAGGAATATTTCTAATAAATTATGCATTGCCATTTAAGTGGTTAGATTTTCTCTTATTTTTATACTAAATTCAGCATCTGCAAAGTCACCTACAATCCAGAGAAAGAAAGTAGACTCAGTGCCCAAATGTTTCTGAAAAGAATCTTTGCTTTTTCAGAGAGTTGCATAATTCTAATAATCTCATCATCAACAGTGAGAGTACCCACTTTGTTCCAGGAGCCATCCCTGAACATTCTAAGATATATAATACACATTTAAGACTTCAGTGAAAATTATGATATAGTTATAAAAATAGAAAAATATATGGATTATTATGTTGGATGAGCATAATCCAATCTTTTATTCTGTCTGTCATTGCTTCTAGAACATGACATTACATAACTCCAAAAATTTAAGAGCATCCCCTGACTTATCTTTATTAACCATCTATGAATAGATCCATCACAGCAGTAGCCAATTTACATCATAGCTGCATTGCTTTTCTTAGTCAAAAGTTGTCTTGAATGGACATTATCTTTAAGACAACTTTCAAAACTGATTGTTTCCCTCTGTAAACCAGCTCTATTTCCCAACTTCTTTTCCCCTATTAATGAGATCAATATTGTTTTGAGCTCCCAGGTTAAATGTATTATCCTTTGACTCCTTTTTCCTATTCAAACCCAGTGTCAAATTTGTTATTAAATCGTGAAACATCTCTCTTAGCTGTTTTCTCTTCATGTACGTAACTGCTGACCCAGGCTAAGCTCAATATTTATGTTGCTGTCATAGGCTAGTGTATTGAGGCCAGTCATTCTATCAGAAAAACTAAAAACATCATTTTTTCCCATGTCACTTCCTTGCTTAAGAATCTGCAATGAATCATTTTCCACAGTACCTGGAGATATGCCCATAATATTATCTAATGTTTTCTGCATGAGGGGTCAAAACCCTCGCCTATCTCCTATAATTAAACATTGCTCTGTTTCACATCATTCTGTTTGTTTTCTTTATAGGCTTTTCAGGACTCAAAATTACATATTTCCTTGTGTTTACTGATTTATCTTCTATTTCTTCAGCTAAGCTATGAGCTCCCCAAGAGTAAGAGCTATACCTCTTGGTTCAGCACTGTACATCCTTGTACCTGCAAAAGGCTACTATAGGTACCAGGCAAAAGAAGGTATTTGTTAATTTAATAGAAGGGAAGAAAGAACCAAAGGAGGGAAAGAGGGAAGAAAGAATTATTTTCCTGGACTCTTCACTGGCTATACCACTCCCAACTCATATACAAATCTCAGGTTATTTCTTATCTTCACTTTTTCTTATATTATACTACCATCCTCTAATGTCTTCCCACTTTCTCTCCAAATCGGATCAAGTCACAGGGATAGTCCTATCTCATCTCAGATTTTCCTGATTTCTGAACCCATATCTCTTCCAACTAGAGAGTTATTTAACTTCTGTTGTAGTTTGCATCTATGCCATTCTTAGTACTTGCTTACATGTTTTCTTATGTTGCCATCTAATTGTTTCAGCATTTGGTGTTGTTTCTGAAAATAGATCATATCCTCCTGTGTTTGTCATCTGCCTGTTTGCTCTCCGATACATTCTCCACTCTGTCCCTGATATGCTCTATTTTATGTCTATCTATATTTCCCAGACCCCCCTACTCTCTGACTTCCCAACAAATTTAGCCAGTAGGAGACACGCATGGAAGACAAGAGATAGGGAGGAGGGTAAAGCCAGGGTATTTCTGCTTCCAGTGACTATACTTTCTGCTATGGCTCCAGCTCTCATCATGTGAACTAGTTTCTGGATTCTAGTAATGAGATAGGGTTAGAATTAGAGCAGTGACTTGTTTGAGCAAAGGACAAATTCACAGAAGTAGTCAGGCCTCAAGGAGGAAGATATCACTGAGAACATCAATAGCCCCCACCTGAGTGAGTCCCATCTACAGAGAAGAGTGGAGCCAATTATCTCATCCAAATGTACCAGCAGGCACTGCTGTGGAGAGAAGGAAAGGTAGGAGAAAGAACTCAACAAAGAAGAGGGAAGGGGAATATATAAAGCAAATCTATAAAAGCAAATTGCCCCAGATTATAAGGGTCTCTCACCTCTCTCAGCTCTGTCTTTGTGAGAGTGCCTGCATGTTCTCTCCCATGTGCTCTCAATAAACTTTCTGCCTGCTCACTCAGTGCTGGCAGTGCCCTTGATTTCTTTCTTGTGGCATGGCCAAGAAACTAGGAAGCCGAATCAAGCAACACAAGGATGTTGAAAGTAGTTAATTACATACCACAAAATGGAAAGGACAATTGTTTCAGTTTGCTAAAGCTGCTGGAATGCAATATACCAAAAATGGGTTGGTTTTTTCAATTGGATTTCATTCGTTGACAAATTTATAGCTCTAAGGCCATGAAAATGTCCAAATTAAGGCATCAAGAGGAAGATGCCTTCTCGGAGGAAAGGCTGCTCCAATCTGGGGGTTCTTCTGTCACATGGCAAGGTCTACTAGTCCTTCTCTCCAAAATATCTCTGCCTTCTGTGGGTCCTTGCTTGTTTCTCCCAGGGCATTTCTGTCAAAACTCTCTGAACTCTCTTAAAGGGCTCCAGTAAAGAATTAAAACCAACCTTGAATTGGGTGGGTCACACATCCATGGAAACAACCTAATCTAAAGGTCCTACTCACAACAGGTCTACCCAGAGAAGGATGGATTAAAAGAACATAGTCTTTTCAGGACTACGAAACAGATTCAAATCAGCACAGCAATGACAGCTGAGGGGCAGCAGAAACTCAACATATTCATAAATACAGACCTCTCCAGTGTCAAACATGGCTTGAATTCTCCCTGTCAGCTTTGTTTTTTGGCATAGTAGTTTATCTCTAGAAGTCCTTTCAAAATTCAAACCTGTTAATATATTAGCTCTATTGAGAACTTCATGCCAATTAAAGACTACAGATTCTGAAGTGATAGAGAAAGAAGGAAAGACAGAGCCAAATAAATTTTGTTTGGGATAAGATTTAGGACACTAAGCCACCAAGGGAGATCAGAATTAGGTGTGACCAAACTTCTATATTTTAACATTAGATGAGTGCAGCCAAAGTCTAATAGAAAAGAAAAAAAGACAAGGATGATTGAAGATGTCAAAAGGGAAGATGCTTCAGTAGATGAATCTTGCCTGCTTCAAACTTGTGCTTATGGGCTGCACTGACTGTAGTATAAGATCCATGATGTGATAAAATAATTTTAATTGAGGATCATTGAATCAGCTTAAGAAGAAAGAGAAAAATGTCAAAGGCACCTCCCAGTGTTCCATAAATGATGGGAAGTACATCTGGCACAGAACATGTTTAGAGCTATTTGTCTCTGTGCCCTTCTCTATGGAGGACAACCTCTAACCTGTTACAGAAGAGCAGTCAAGTCACAGCTCTGGTTATAGAGAGGCTGCTGTGACCTTTCTAGCATGCTTTCCACTCAGCTGGATCCAAAACACAGCCCCATTTCACAGCCTTGCATCACATCCTCGGCACACAGCCAGGTGGAGAGGGAACAGCTGGGAAGGGATGGCTGTGAAAATCCCCAAGGATTCTACAGAGTGTCCAGAAATCCCCTTTACTAAATAAACTTGAGGACCCTGAGGGTACTTTCATCAAATCCAATGGCAGAGTGTGAAGAGAGAGAAAAAAGCAAGCTAACAGTGGTGTGACCCCATTAAAGGGCAGAAGACATCTGTAACAATAATAAAAATTTCATATATCTTTTGGCATGTGGTAGTACAATCACAGATGTGTTTACCAAAGGCTAAGAACAGATGCTCTTGATACAACTATAGGGCATAAAGTCACACAGAAATGTATACTATATTTAAATAATTAAAATATATATTTTAAAGATCCTTTCAATTGTTCATTGTCACTGCTCACATTATGACTCATTGCTGAAAAAAAATCTGTTTCTAAAGTGACTCTTTAGAATTGTTGATAGAGAGCATTAGTTGTTATCACTTTGTCTTATCTTTATCTTATCTCATTCCTCTAAATAGACACTATCATTAATGCATATCTCAGAGATATGGAACAATTTTCCCCTCTGTTTTGGTTCTTTGAATTAATTCCATTGCTGCTCCATGATTTACCAGATGGACATTTTTATGGAACTTTTAATATCTCTGTGCCTGAGTAAACACAGTTATAAAATAAAGATACTATCAGAACCTACCTGATTCATTTGTTTGAGAACTAAATGGAATGATATATATAAAGTACTTAGCAAAATGCTTGGACATAGAAAGTACTCAATAAGTGCTAGCTATAGAATATTTTTATCATCATCATCATTATTCATTTAAATTCAGGAAGACAAGATATACACTAATTTTTAAATGATAAATTATAATTCCATCAATTTTACATAATTATCACTACTGCCTGATTTGAAAATGTACAAAATTTTCAGCACCATCTAACTTTGCTTGATAAGGGAGTCACACAAACATGGGGAGACTTTTTAAAAATCATCTCAAATACTAAAAATATCTGGGTTTAACTTTCAGGCATGATAATGTTTGAATTATGGCAAATATGAATATGTCAATGACATAAGTTCATTAACAATCAAAAGTTCATCATGCATCTTGACAACTCTTTTCCTAATATAGCGACATATAGTCTTTTAGATTTTTAAATTTGTTTATTCAAAGAAAGTCTGTATACCAATGTGGAATGCTTTAAAAATGTGCCAAGCAGACAAAGTTGGAAATGACCTTTATGAACCCTAAATTCATCTCATGTTTACTGCATTTTAGGGCACCAGATTCTCAAGCTTTATAAGAAATGTTCAGAGATGAATGGAAAGTGTTTTGAAATCAGAAAAGAAAATGTGTGTCACTAGCTCTATCCACACAGAGACTTCCCTTTGTTTAAAGTCTATCCAAGCACCATCCGAATCTTCATGTGCACATCCCAATGACAGTGTCAAAGCTGATATCCTTCCAGACTTAATACATCATGTGCTGGACTATGTAGAACTAGATATTAGGATAATTTCTAGGCTTACAATCAGATGCCATGAGAATTTAAAAATGTCTCCATAAATTGATTTCCTCAAAGTTTCACGTAGAATAGAATTGAAGAAAGTCCTTATCCAATAAGCAAGTGAAGTTTTCAAGGTCCCTACTATGTAGAAATATAATGTCTCTAACTGGTTAACATTTTCATGTCCCAGCTATTACGCCATTCTAGCTTATCATGGCCTTAGATTCTCTAATAATCATATGCCTTAGATTTCCTCTGAAAGCATATTCTGAGACAAAGTCTTCCTTATAGGGAGTTTCTTCATGAAGTGATCCTGGTGAGCAAAAAGAAATGATGGGATTTGTACAGGAAGTAGGAAATGCCAATATAGGGCTGCATTATTGAGTTGGCCATACCAAAAGCAACTAGTGCTCAATTTTGTAGTTCTCTGTGAGGAGCCTTATGATATGTGTTTCAGAACTAACCACCCGGGTATTAAAGGGCAGGGAGATCTATACTTTAGCATCTGTTTCTCATTGGTCAAGGGACACCTCACAGTTAAATTTATTTCCTTGCACTTTTTAATAATGGATGGATCCTTTCAGACTTCCCATGCAGGAGCATCAAAAAACAACAAAAAAAAAAATATTAAAAACTTGAAAACCCTGGTAGAAATTGAGTTACTTGGCTCGAGGTTAAGGCTGTCAGGTTGCACCTGTGGGAAACTGGTTGACATCTTGAAAAAACTAGTCACCAGGCAGTGCCCAAAGTAGAATACAGAGAGGATTTAAGGTACAGCCAAAGAGACATCTGCTATAGTTAACCTCTAACACCTCTCAGTTTCTCTCATTCCCTCTCACCTATCACAAAATCTTTTTCAAGGTAGTGGCCAAACCTCCAAGGACTTAATAAAAAAGCATTGATTGAATCAGAATTGCTGCAGTTAGTCCCAAAGCCCTCTCCTCCATTGTCCATTTTGAATTTCCCTTATATTTGATTAGTAGTGGGTCTAGTTCCATACCTGGCAGGGTGAAGCCAGAGTTCTATCCTGAGAGGTGTGTACACTTAACTGTAGTGACTCTGTTTGCCCTGATTGCTTTACCTGGCCATTCTCATATGTCACCGAATGTAGAAGCACTAACAGCCATTACAGTGAGTGTTTGCTTTTCTACATAAATTCCTCCCTGAATCTAATGCATAGTAGCAATTCTAACTCCATATGGTAATTAAGGCCAATTATTATATTATTAACTCTTTGCTTACTGATTACCTGACATGATGATTCTAGATTGCAGTTCAAGTATAGTGGAGTCCTTTCAGAGGGTACT
>PVIY010022491.1:0-40770 GCA_004026745.1 Myrmecophaga tridactyla
TTTTTTTTAGATCCACCCTCTCTTTTTGTAGATTATTGTTCTATCATTTGTTTTATCACTTTCATTATTTTAATCAGAATTATGCTCTAGTTCCCTTCTCAGCATTTCATTTTCTCCATATCTTGAAATCCGAATTCTCTTTTTCCTGATGTCTGATCACCACCACCACCACCACCACCCCCATTGTTAATAATGCCCTCTAACCATTTGTAGTCTTTTTATTGCAGAGTTGCTAGGGGTGGGGATGTCCCTTGTGTCCTATTGAGGAAATGATTCTGCAGAGTTGGCTGTGCCTTTGATTCACTTACGTCTCCAGGGGATTCCTAAGTCTGAGATGAAGTTTTAGATTCATATCTCAGCTTGGAATTTCCATTCCCAAGGTAAATCATTTAAATTTGACTCCCACACCTACACTTTGAACAGTTTGGAGATAACATTTCTCACAGGGACTGTTCCACTAGAACACCAGAAAGACAACAGACTTCTTTGCCTCTTCCCTAGCTAATGGGGCAGACTGTTCTAGGCTGCTTTTCACAGAGGCGCCCCCCAGTGGCCTGCTGCACACGGTGACCTCGTTCCCCTTCCCTTCCTGTACCAGGCCCCAAAGTCAGGTCTGCGTCCTTGCAGGGACAGTCACTTCTTCGTCTCTGGGAGGTGTCAAGCTATGTCTGATGTGCTGCAGAGGACTTTGGTGTCAGATGGACGTCCTTTTTTGTATTTGTCACCTAGGAATTTCCTGTTCTTTCTTTTGAGCTGTATAATGTTGACGTGTGTTATTTTTATTGTATTTTATTTTTTGTTAGCTTTTGCCAAAATTTCTGTCTGTTTGGAGTTAGAAGTTGCTACTATGACTCATGCAGCCAGTGGTGATATTTAGCAATCTGTATGCCACACATAAAGTCCTGCAGGCCTCCCTGGTGCCTAAAAAAGCATTAATTTTTATTTCTGGATTGTGGGGGAGACCAGGGCTGTGACTATTTAACAACTGACACCCAGGACTTTCAGTAGCTTAACCACCAGCATAGCTGGTGAATTTTCTTGTTGCTATTGTCACAAAATCCATATTGACATTTACAGCAGTTAGATAAGGAGCTCAAAGGAAAAATAAAAAGAAACACCCTAGAAGGTAAAAGACTTTGAAAATATCCAGTCATTAACAAATTCAAAAATATATGGAACTGCCTTAAAATCTTTTTAGAATGCTGTGTTTCTTGAAATAAGGTACAATGGGGAAAAATATTTTTAAAGTCTGCATATCAATGTCATATCTGTATTATGATGCAAAATAAAACGTAGTTTGTAGAAGTATTTAGAATTATAGTAGTTTACCTTTTAATCAATTCCAGGCACTTCACACTTTATCACAGGTTTTTAAAAATATCATTAAGTCTACATCTTTGAAAACAAGAATATTGACATTGGCACATAGTTTCTAAAAAATAGGAAGACAATCTTGGCATGTTCAAAGAGCCGCCTGTCTGTAAGCATTGCCATTCACACATTTTGGGAGTAAGACATCTTTTGGACCAATTTTTGTTTGATATCAGCAAATATAATTTGTAGAGCACAGGGAGGGTCTTTGTGCACAGGCTCTTCCCCATACTGAAAGTAGTATCGTCCCTGGATCCTGGGTAAGTTGTAAAACCGTGTATATTTGAGCATCGAGTAGTTAAAGATTAATGTCAAGGCTCTCAGTGATGCGTAGAGATGCTGGCCTTAGAAACCCATGTCAAAAGGCTTGTCCTGCTTGTCCCTAATTTATTTCCAGACATTAACCCGTCATATTGTGGGCAAAGGAAATTAGACCAGGAGATTGGGTTCAATCAGAAAAATTGTCTCTGGTTTCAAAGATTGGTTCTTTTAGTATGAATTGATGAAGAAAACACTTAAGGGAAAATTTACTGTGAATTCAGTCATTCTTTTAGATGAATATTCATTTATGCAGAGTCGACATATTTTTGAAAAAAGATGTGTAGAAGCCCTTATTAAATCTAACTATTTAATCTATTTCTCTGGTACACAGATTCTAGCAACTCCCTGCAATAACTCTTTGCTTGCTAGGATCCGGAGTTAAATGTTGAAAACTACTTTACAGACTATAGAAACAATGGAACAAATATTTGAAGTCTTTATAAGTGCTATTGAGCTGTGGTTCAACTTCATTATGGCCTGATCCATGGACACCCTGTAAGAGCTGTCATCACCCTAACTTTTCAGTTATTTAGTAAAACAAGTGTCACCAGGACCCAGAGCCTATGGCTATGGATGGGATGACAACAACATTATAACCAAAACTGTAGTTCTTTTTCCAATCTGATCACACAAAACCTCAACCACCTATAAATTGAGAGTCCTAAGCTGTGCCTCTCTTAGAGTCACTGATAAACCCGATCCCGCAGAACTTTGTCCAGTTTTGTCTAGTGGCCGTGTCTTTACAACTCTAGGCATCAGGTGGATAGAAACTCATTTTGCAATCATTACAGCCTTCAGTGGAGGCCGTGACTGGCCACATCGATGGTAATGATATACTGAAGGCATCATCATGTCCCCCTGAAGCAGGGAAGCTGCCTGTTCCCACTCTGTGCCACACTGTGCACTGGATGTCCCCCATCCCAAAGTAGCCTTCATATTAGCAACTACCTGCCTAATGGCCCAGCCAGACTCCTAAGAAATACAGAGAGAGCTTGGGCCCCAGGCCAGCCCAGACTCACTCATGCCATTGCCGCCTCCTTCTCCAGCACCTGCTTAGAAAGATCGGCTTCCTTCCTCACTCTTCTGTCCAAAACAAAAGCCTTTTTGCAAAATATCTCATGGAATCCTCTATTTAAACTGGTAGGTTGTTTGTCAGGTGCCTGAAATACGTTTGCATCTCAGAAAAGACACTGTCGTTGATTTGGCATAATTGCTTATAGCCAAAAGCTTTCACACCTATTCCCCTCACTGAACGCCCAGGTAGCAGCCTTAGGGAATTTCACTTCTAGTTTGGGCAGAGGTAATTTTGAGAATGACTTGTTTGAATGGGGAAAGGTAAGCAATTAAGTGTTCTAGCAGGGTGTCTGAGGTAGAGAAGGCAACTGAATGTAAACTTAGGGGTGGAGAACGGACTAATTAACTGACCTCAGTAGGCAGTGAATTCCCAGGAAAAAAAAATTGGTAAAACTACCTGAGAATCACAGGAATAAGGGAATTAAAATAATTCAGATCAGTATGGAAAGTGCTAAATTTAAAAAGAGGGTCTCTGTTTTCACTTGAAGAGCAAGATAGCTTAGAGTGTTTGGAGACATAGGAATGGCATGGTCGAAAATATTTTTCTTTCCTCATTCACACTGTGTATTTGTAAAAGAAAATTTAAAGGACAAGAGCCTAAACTACAAGGTGGCCAAATCATCTGTTCATAGAATGATCCTGCTAGTCCTCAATTTTAGTTCCAATTGCTCCATGGAAACTTTTCTCCTACAGTTTCTACAACCAGGCTGCTTAGTCAAGACTGCTTACATGTAGCAGGAGCAGAGAGCAGGCAAGGTGGAAACAGGTTAACAAAACCAAGCAGTGTAAGTTCTGTTCTCGTGTTGACAGAGCACTGATTCTGAAAACGTTTTTAGTATTTCTTGATCTACAAAAGACATAAATAACATTGGTAAAAAAAAATCCCCAGTAGAGACAAAATGGAAGCTTTCTTTGACTCTTTCTCAAAGGTAACCAGTGCAATCATTTTGGTTGGTATATATCAAGCCATTTTCCTGTACCTGTATACACAGTTATATACACAACACATCCGGAAGAATGAATAAGATATATATATGTATATATATTGTTCTGTGTATGTATCACAGCTTTTTAATTTTATTTACACTAGTTATATGGTTCTATCACTTGGTCTCTTCCTAATTATCTCAGAGATAATTCTATGTTGTGCATATTCATTGTTTTTAATCATTGAGTTTACTTGACTCACCTATTCCAAGAAAATTAAGTTGTTTTTGTTTTCACTATTAACAAAAAATAATGCAGTAAAAACTTTTAAACATTTACACATGTATGAGGATATCTCTAGAACATATTTCTAGAAATAAAGTCAAAGGTTATATGTATTTTAATTTTCAACAGCTGCTGCTAAATTTACCTCCAAAAGGCTCTATCAATTTTCGTTTACCCCAACTGTATATAAAAATACCCATATCCTCACCCAGGATTTTGGCAGTATCATAGAAAAAATATTCCCCATTGCTCTGTTTATCAAAATTTACTCATCTTTAAAGAGGGCTCAAATGTCAATTTCTTAATCACATCTTTTCTGATCATCCAAAGGTGATTCCACACACCTCTGAAATACCACAGCACTTTGTCCAAACTTCCCTCGTTATACTTATCACATTTTACATTATAGTTAATATTAATTAGCATTACCTCAGCCTCAGGGTTTAAAGCAAGGCCAAAGGCTTTGTGCAATGTATCTTTATAATCCTCCTAGGTGCTCGTGTTGGTGCCTTGTACACAGTAGGAATATAATAATTGGTAAAATACACAAATAGAGGAAGAAAAACGTAGGAACAGAGCTCAACTCTAAAAAATTATGTCATAAGTAATTTTTTTTTTTTACATGGGCAGGCACCAGGAATCGAACCCGGGTCCTCGGGCATGGCAGGCGAGCATTCTTGCCTGCTAAGCCACCGTGGCCCACCCATAAGTAAAGTTTATGACATTCATTTATGAGCTATTCTGAGGAGACTATCTGAGAAAACAGTAGGAATGAAAAAGGGTCACCGAGTCAGAAGAAAATCTTACATAAAAGTCATTCCATGGTTCACATGCCCAAATACATCCAGGGATTAATTTACATGGAGGAAGTTATTTTAATTCTAACTCATAATTCTTTCCTTCTGTATTCAGTGTAACAAGCACTGCAGTTGCTATCAGAAACACTGAGTGCAAATTCCGTGAACGTCACTGCTAACTTTGTGATTTAGGAAAAGTTGCTGAAACTGTCTGAATATCTGTTTCCTCATCGATAGATTGGGCTTAATGATAACTCTCCTACCTGCTGGGTGCTTATTTGTTTTTACAGTTATTGTGATTATTAGGTCTACTAAGTGCCAACTGTAGATCAGGCACAGAGGGTACAAACGTGAATCCATTGCGGGAATCAAATGAGAAGTGGATGTGAAAGCACTTTTAGAATAATAAGGTGAGATGCCCATGCACAGGGAAGTATTACCGGACAGGTGACAGAGTCTGTTTTGCCACAAGAAATTTAAAAGACGTGAGTATACATCTTCCATTAAAGGATTTTACTCCATTAGGAAAGACAGACGTTCATTATTTCGTTAGGCAAGTTTTTTGATTCACAAACTAGATATTTTCTGAAGGCCCTTTCATGATTATTTGGTTTGAGGACCCTCATAAATACCGGTATTTGTACTGTCTATTCCCATTCTTCCCATTTATTCTTTTATTAGTCATTTGCTCATATGTTTAAAGATTGTTGATAAAATAAAAAGGAGAAAATGCTGAGCAGTATTATCATTTCCACCTTTGCATATTAAACATGACATTGTACATTTGGGGAGTATTAATTATAAAGGTACAGCAATATTAAGTTGATAAAATAATAGTTGCAGCAATATTGTCAATAAATAAAATAAAAAAATAAGGGGATCTCTGAGACATCTGTACTCTTTTTTGATAGAGAAGTCTTTACTTCTAAAGTTCTCAGGAGAGAGAAAGCCCTTTCACTCTAACATGTTGACCTTTGAGTCTGAATTATTGCCGTATCAGTGGCAAAATCTGAACTGTAAAATGAATCTGTTAGGATTAAGGGTTTAGCTGTTGCATGGCTAAATGGGTCAAGCTCTCCTAACTGATGGATTTAACCGATGCCCCCCAAAAGAGGAACAAGTTTAGATTCAGACAAACCTGCCAGTTTTCAATATTTCTAGTATATCACACTTTTTCCATGAGACTCACAACCTCTCAAGTTTCAGAAAGAGAAAAAAAATAAATTCACACTTCCGGCTTCTTCTCTGAGCCAGTCTTATTAAAGGAAAGTGAACACTCACTCTCGTAATTCCCAACAGCTCAAAGAGCCCCAGATGTATTGGATAACTGGAGTTTAAAAAATACAACCAGTGACCACTGATCTGCCTTCAACCATACAGTAATTTATACCAACTGCAGTGAACACTCCAAAATACACTTAACTCCTAAGGAGAACGTGATGTCCTGCATTTGCCAAATGTATTTTGCAGGGAAAGAAACAGACTACAAAGCTTCTATTAACCACATGCAGACCATTTTAAGAGGACAGATGGCATGGAGTGAGTTCGGTTTCTTGTACTGTTAAGAATAAAGAATGCTCAGACACATTTGTCAGCTGATTATGACAGTCAGTAGATGGTTATCTTAAAAGAGCAAATCCCATACTCAAATTTTATTCCTAGAACCCCCACTAAGGACGACACAATTCTAGCAATTGTTTCATAGACTTGTCATATCTCATCCCTCTGATACTTGTAAGTGCAGAGCCAGTGAAATCACCTAGGCCCTATTAATGTTCTCCTTGATTCTATACCAGTTTGCTTCAATGGACATTAAAATTTGACATAAGAGACGCCGTCAGTTTTTCTAATCAAATAATCATAGGTAAGCACATAACTCTGAGAAGACCGAGCTTCCCAAAAGCTCTTCTCTCCAGAAAACTAGATTGTCCGGTGGCTGTGACACCCTACCAGGCATCCTCACCCAACCCCTCCCTCACTGTAATGCAAGTGAAAGTAAGTGTGGATGAAGGCAGGTTTTCCTTTTTAATTTCCACCAAGTGTGTGTTCTCCTGCCTGGGTTTACTCTGCTGCCTAATGAAATAATCAGCGAGTCTGCAGTGGGGGAGTGGTGGTGCAGGAGAGGAGGAACCATCCTGAAAGGTCTATTATCCTGTCAATATGTGCACAGAACTCTCATTAATGTTAATTAGGTTTACCCGCCAGTAGGAAGGGGCGGCTAGACCTTAACCAGCAAGTTTGGGGAAAAAAATAAATCTATCTAAGCAATGCAAAACATAGGGAAAAAAATTAGAGATCATTCCTGCCTCCAAGCAACCTTAACTCGTGTAAAAGGCATTTATGTGGCCATTAACCCAAGCAGAAATTGAACTTGTCAGCATTATATACAGAATGTATACAAGGGTAACTGTTCATGAACAATTTCTCAAAAGAATTAAATACAGACTGGATTTATTCCTAGGCAGGAGATGTACTCTGTCCTTCATCTTCTTAATGGAACAACTGCAAGAGGTTTGGGTTTTATAGCCCTTTTATTCATGCTTGCCTTGAAGGTAGGAGACTGGGGATCAAAAGAAGGAATTGCTGTTGAAGATCTGGCTTATGAGTAAGACCAAAAACCTCAGGTCATCCTTGTCTTCTTTCTTTGTCTCGTAGCCTATTTCTATTCTATCAGCAAATCCTATTATTTTTCCTTAAAATAAATTTCAGAGCAGACACTTTTCTTCACCTTTGCCTCTACCTTGTCCAAGTCAACATGTCTCACTCTGATTATTGTGACAGCCATAACCCTGTCCTTCCACCCTCACCTAAAGACTAGACTGTCCCTTTTAGCATGAAAACATGTTCATTCTCTCCTTAACCGCCTCTGTGGCTGGCTGTCTCTTTCAGAGAAATGGGCCCTCTCTAAACTCATAGCTTCCCAACAAGGGTCCTTATGAGTTATTGGAGCCAGGCTGTTTCCTGGGGCTTCTCCAGACATGCCAAGTGAACTCTGCCCTCTGGGTCTCTCTCTGCTTGTTTTCCCTCCCTCAGATCTCAATTCCAGCCTCTCCACAAAGATCACCTCTCCAGAGAGCCATTCCCTGACTGTCCTATTTGAAATAGCCACCTCCCTTCCCATCTCCTGTCCTCTATCTGCCTTACCCCATCTTATTTTGTTCCATAGCACTTATCACTATAATGAGTATACATTTGTTAATGCATTTGCCCACAACCGTGTCCCTGGTTGAATGTAAGTCTCACAGGGACACTTAGTCTGGGTCTCTGCTGTTGACCCAGCACCCTGGACAGTGCCCGAGATGCTGTAGGTGCTCAGTGTAAGCTATTGTGGCATTTGGGGGCACATTATATCCAGTTTCAGTTATTAACAGACAAGTCCATTTTCTTCTGCGTCTGAAAATTTCTCTGTACTAGATTACGAGAGTGTGCAAGAAGATGTAGCCACAGGTCAGCTGTGGAACTCCTAATTTAGACAGCATTTACTTTCCCAGATTTCTTTAATTTCCAACACTGGGTGTTTAAAAATATCTTTGGCACCCAATGCCTTTTTATTCTTATATATCTTACTTGCAGCCCATATGTGTATTTTTCCATCCCACTTTCATTGACTCATAAACTTGCTGATAGATGATGACTTTTTTATTTTGGTTAACCCTTGACCTATCTCAAAATCAGAGTTGCGAAGAGAAAAGAACACACATCCTATGTGGCATAATCAGAAGTGCTAGAAGCAGGAACTTTAGCATAAGTGTACAGACCTGAATTGTGCAACCTACTACTTTTTGTGTGTGACATGTTGACAGAGGTTGACACTTAGTGGGTGAGTACCATGTAGTTGTCAGCTGGCATTAAGAATTGCAGTTGATGCTGGAGTCAAAATAAAGGAGGAATGTCACAGTCCATATCTGAAATCTACACTCCAGTGCCGTGACAGCCTAAAGCATTTCTGTTAGCTCGGCAGCACCCTGTGCCCTCCTGCTCTGCTGAACACTGAGAGGGACACACTTAAGCTTAAATGAGATATCTATTACCTCTTCACACCTAAGTACATTTTGTGCATTGCAGTCATAAAAGTCCATTTTTGTCGTCAAACTTTTGTACTTCAGTTAATTCTAGTAATATATAATAGAAAATAAGAAGGAGGGGAAATTAGGGAGAGAAAGTCTTCTTCTCTTCTCTTCCAGAAGAAAGGAAGCCTGTAATGATTTTAGTATTTCAGAGAAATGTAATAAAAAGCTGTAAGCTTAGGAAAAAGAGTTCAAGGGGTGGAAAATCTCTTTCGTATTTCGTAGGGTTGTTTTAATGCTTGCTGCATGTCTAGTGGGAAATATTTTGTGTTTTTAAAATAATTCTTACTTGGGAGCCTACAACAGTACCATATTATATGATGTTTTAGTCACAGAATTAGACTTTATAAAAAGCTGTGGTTAATTCCTTCCTTGTCATATGCCTATAGTGAGTAAAGCAAGCTTTTAAACTCATAAAAGTAATTAGGAATATGATATGTGGAAATACTTTTATACTGTTATAAAGCTATTTGTGTTGCCTTTCTTTTGTAACTGAAACACTATGTGTTTCTAAATTGGGGCCTTTTCCGTCTTCTTTTTCTAAATCATCGAGGTTGTGCTTCCTTTGTTGGTATAATGAATAAGAGCCTTATCTGGAAATTGTTGCATAGCCACACTCCATTTTAGATAGACTTGGAAATTCAGCTGCTTCTTTCTCTTCTAAGTGAATGAATAGACTGAGGATGCTTTCTACCTGTCTGATGATGGTAATTGAATTACTGTACAACACATTAAGCAAAGAAAATTCAGAGCAGCAGCAATTAAATTATGTTCTCATGTTCCAGAGAGCAGACTCTTCAAATGCAGAGAATGAGGAGACAAAACAGTGTGAAATGATGGACACTGATATTAGGAAGGAAAGAAAGAAGTCACTTCCTAAGGACTTGAGTGAGGCCATCTGACAAGGGACCTAAAAAGAGGACGACAATACATTATTGGCTTAGGTTGTTTCCACCTTGGGTTATTTCCAATCATCCAACAACAATGCAAAGGATATGGAGGCTCAAGATCCAAGTGTATGGACAGGACCCCCTAGTTCCTCCTAGATGAGAACTCACTTTTGGGGATCAGTGGAACCAAGTGAGTCCATAGCAGAGTTGGGGGAGTCCAGCCCAGGGTTCTTACTATCGTAACTTAGAGCTGTCACTAGGGAGGCAACCTCATCAGCACTCAACAGTTTTCCCACTCCCTGACAAAGTCCTTTGTCCTAGAACAAAGTTACACACTTCCTCCGGCCATATTGGCCATGGCTTAATGGGGACTACTCATGCTAGTGCTTTCATGTCCGTTGTCTCATGGAACTCACACAACTCTGAAAAGTAGGTTTGATCTTTATCTTTTACATATGAAGATGCCAAAGCATATTGGATGACACTGGATTAATAGTAGTAGTTACCACTTACTGTACATGTACCAATTGCGAGGCATTGTCCTAAGCACTTTAATGTGCTATTAAACTTAATCCTCAAAATAACCTCATGAGGTACGTGCTTCATTATCATGTGTCATTTGGATTGATGTTGGTGATGTCAACACCACCAATGGTGATGACTCTCTTAGTTTGCTGAGCTGCTCAAATACAGTGACTTTAACTGAAATAACCCATCAAAAGTTCCTACGTACAATAGGTTTACACCCATAGGAATGGATTAGCTTTAAGCATATGATTGGGGGCAGGGGTCATATACACTTCCAAACTACCACAATGACATCGGTGGCTATGAAAACACCATGCCTGAGCTCTGAGCATACACAGACGGAAGATATTTCATACCCATATTTCTTTATATGCATGTATGCACATGCACACACAGAGACAGGCACGCCTTCCCCACCACTATCCTGTTTTATCTCCCAGGCTATCCTCCTAGACCGATGGAAACAGAAAAATGGCAACACCAATAAACACATCTTCATACTCAGCTCACAGGAGGTGGGGTGCTCGAGATAGAAGATAATGTATGTGAGGAATTTTAGAAACAAGGAATGGTAACAAAAACTCAGGCTTGTTTTTTTTTTTTAAATGTATTCAACTTTTTTGAGTTTTAATTTACACACAATAACTTTACCCATTTTAAGTGTATGTATTTCAATGAGTTTTGACAAATTCGTACATGGTATAACCACTGCCACAATCAAGGTGTAGTATATTTCTGTCACTTCGACACATCTTCTTGTGACTCTTCCTAGTCAACACCACCCACCCCTCCTCCTAGGTCACCACCGATCTGCTTCCTGTTACTATAGATATTTGTCTTTTTTAGAATTTCATTTAAATGGGCTTATACTGTAGATACGCTCTTGTGCTCAGGTAGTTTCATATATCTGTGGCTCGTTCCTTTTCATTGCTGAGTAGTATTCTATTGAATACATATATCACAATTTGTTTATCCTTCTCCTTGTCAATGGATATTTCAGTTTCCAATTTGAACTATTCTGAATAGAGTTGCTATGATCATTCATATACAAGTCTTTGTGCGGACGTATGTTTTTGTTTCTTTGGGTAGCTACGTAGAGGTGGGATTTTTGAGTCTTATTGTAAATATATGGTGACTTCATAAGAAATTGGAAAGCTAGTTCTCAATGTAGTTGTTCCATTTTACTTTTTCCCCAGAATTTTTGAGAGTTCTAATTCACCATCTTCATCAACCTTGATATGGTTAATCTTTTTTAATTTTAGCCACTCTAAGGAGTGCATAGTGGTGTCTTACTTGGCTTTAATTTACATTTACCTGATGACTAAGTTTATTGAGCATTTTTTGACACTTATTGGCCATTAGTAAACCATTATATATTCTAGATTCTAGGTTCTTTGTCAGTGGCTTTCCCTTTCATTTTCTTTTCTTAATTTTGTTGAACATTAATTTTCTTGACATCCAATTTATCATATTTTTCCTTTATGGTTTGTGCTTTATGTGTCCTAAAGAAATACTTGCCTATACTAAAGTTGCAAAGATGGTCTCCTGTGTTTTCTTTGATAAAATTTATAATTCTAATTTTTATGTTGATCTATAATCAATTTTCAGTTAATTTTTGTTTCTAGCTTGTCATAAGAGATGAGGTTCATTTTCTCCCAGATGGAGATACTGTTTGTCCAGAATTCTATTGAGAAAAGTATCCTTTCCCCACTGAATTATCATGGCACCTTTGTTAAAAATCAATTGACCACATATGTATGGCTTTATTTCTTAGGTTAGTATTTTTATTTTAAACATTGCAGATTAATATTGAATGAGACTTTTATAACCTTAATTATTAAATGAGAACTCTTTGGCAAGTCTCAAACTAGGAAGATAATTATAAAACTTGGGAGATTCTCCTAACTCACATTTCCAGATAAAAAGACTTCTACTGATTTTCCCTAGGAGAAGGGGAGGGGAGGGACAGGCACATTTCTAGTTTCTCTTTCCATCTGCTTCCTTGTTCTTCTCCATTATAAAGTAACTGATGAATTAATATGAGTTTAATGCCCAGGATTCTCTGCAGAAGTGACATTTGGACTGACACTTAAAAGGGGAGAATAAGCCAAGAAAACATTTGAAGGACATGTAAAGACTTGAAGTTCTCTTAGTCTAGAAGTTTCCTGCTCTAGGATAATAGAGGTGGGACTAAGCATGGAAGAAGGGGATGGGTAATATAAAGAATATAAATATATAAGGATGGCCTGATTAAGGTATAAAGCATGATCCAGGGAGTGGAAAGATAAGCATTTCTAAACCACTTTGGTATAGATTTGGTATAGATTATGAAGGATCCTGAATACTAGATTTAACAGAGTATCTTGAATTAGTGGGCAATAGAGAACCATACAAGTAGAAGCCTGCCATGATGGAAGGGATATTTTAAGATTAACTCAGAGCTATCTTGTGCACAGTCACCATTGAATAATTAATTATCTAATGAAATTGTTTTTTCAAAGTGAGTTTAGTGCAGTTAAAAGGCTATTGCCATGATATAGACTACAAATATTTTCACAGAAACTGAAATGAAGGGAATCAAGTGAAGTGGCATGACATATCAAGACTCATTAGCACTAGGTGATTAAAATATAAGATGAACAACTCAGATTATAATATCCCATAAGCATCTTCGATTTCCAATTTTCAGTGAAAACCCACGACAAAAGTTGGATGCCCCTCTCTCCGGCATGAGTATCTAACACCTTCATAATGGGTGTGCTCCACAAGAGCAGGTCTTTTTTCTTATGTTTCAAATTTACTAATGTTGCCAAAATGCAATATACCAGAAATGGACTGGCTTTTACAGTGGAGCTTTAGTAGCTTACAAGCTTACACTTTGGGAGGTCATGAAAATGTCCAAATCAAGGCAACATCAGGTGATACTTGGACTCTTCTGAGACGGCAGGGCAGGTGGCATCTGCTGGTCTCTCCGTTCTCTTCCAGGTTTCGTTGATTCCAGCTTCTGATTTCAGTGGGTTCCTCACTATTTCTGTGGCCTTTTCTCTCAGCTTGTGTATTTCTCTCTGTCTTTTACCCTCTTATAAAGGACTCCAGTAAGAGGATTAAGACTCACCTGGGGCATGCCTCATCTGAAATAACCTAATCAAAGTTCCCACCTACAGTAGGTCTGCACCCACAGGAATGGATTAGCTTTAAGAACATTTTTTTCTGGGGTACATAAAGCTTCAAACCATCACTGTGGTTCTCTGGTGTATTCCAAGGATCTAGAAGCATGCCTGGCTCATAGTAGGTACTCAGTAAATGTTGATAGAGTTAAAAGGATTGAAAGAACATAAAAGTCATCTTGAATCTGAGAGAGGTCCTATGAAAGGTAGGAGCCTCATCACTGTGCCAGAGGGTTACGCAGTGTTTCCTCGGTTAATTGCGCAACTGTAAAGAAATTATCACTTGGCATCCTTCAGATTCCCAAAGTCCAGAATTCATTTGTCCAGGACAAAATAATTAAAAAGCTACAGGACATAAAAGATTTTGAATGCTACAGGCTTTTGCTTTATGAAAAATCCTGCAGATGTGTTATAATTATCTGGACTACATACAATTTAGATCAACAGGCAGTAAGTATTTATTGCTCTAAACCCTTTTCTGGTTTAGAAAGCAGTCAAGTAAGGAGAGCTACTGCTCTAGGATAGTATCTAAACCAGCAGAAAGAAATACTCAGGTTCTATTAAAGATTAAGTGATAGCCTAACTTTATAAATCATTTTTACTAAAATAGTGATATTTGGAAATGGATATTCCTTGCTTGTTTACTTCTATTTATATTGCCGAAATGACCTGCCTCTTGTATAATCTGACGCAGCAGGACTAGATGCCAATGCACATGCTTCATTGTGAATGTTTCAGCCTGTTTGCTATCGTGTAAATCCGTGTACACTGTGTAAAGATGCTGTTCTGCATAGTTTGTTTTGTCTCTCGGCCATAGAGTACTAAGCCCCAGACATTACTTGTTCAATGGGTTTAGAATTCTGTGCCCATGGATCCCAGCCAGCATCGCAGGCAGAAGTTAATGACCGATTGTTATCTTAGCCCATAGCTTGCATTCCTTTTGATAAGACTATTTCAGCAAGGGGGTGGATCACAAAGGACAGGATTAATTAAGGTCAAATCCCAATGAAACGTGCAATCTATTTTCTCAAGGAAAGAACTTGGAGGAATCACAGGATGGATTTTATATACTAAATCCCAATTTTTTAAATAATGTTTAATTAAACTCGAAGCTTAATTTCCTTCTTGTTTAAAGAGACCGAATCATAACACAACATGATTTAAATGTGCCAGTATATCAGCAGACTGGAAACGTTTATCAGTGCTGTGAACTACTGTAATTTACAATGGTGATGAACCACCCCGGACATCCTAACAATCCAAGCACATCTAAATCATTCAGCTATGCTGACACTGGTTTATTAGCATCTGACAGTGAAAATTGGTCTCTGGGAAACCACTGAAATTGGGTCCAGTGGTGTACTGTTATTTAAAAATGTGAGTTTTTATGGAGAATGATCTGTGAGGTCAACCAAGTGCCTCGGTGTGCTAATCACTCCTGTTTCCATGCTTTGCAAAAATGTAAATCCCAACTGGGATTGCCCTCGAGAAAGAGCTAGGATCCTAACCCCAAATAAGATTGTGCTGAATTTCTGGGTCTCTTATAGGCTGTGTCTTCCTTTGGGGATAATAAAAATGATCCCTGATAATTTTTCCTATCGTATTATGAAGTTCTTTAGATGAAACTGAAAATTAACTCCTTGTTGGAACTCATATGGAATCTCTACCAAGCTGAAGTCCTTAGTATCATTCAGGCTTTCTCAAATGCCATTAGAAATGCAACATTATACTTAAAGACTAGACTTAAAATGAGAAGATTAAAACGAAGACTGTGGCTTCCTTCATTACTGCCCACGGTCTTGTGGTCATCCTTGTTCCCATCCACATTTTGGGGCAGGAGCAGCTGCAACGATGCTTACTTATACCTGCAGGAGTGGAAATACATTCACAGATAAATTAAGTGGCAGGTTTACAGAGTTTTGTTTATTTGGTTTTGGTTTTGGTTTTTTAGGACTGTGTCTTCAGACAACAAGAGTCAGCCTTTCTAGCTTTCTGGTTGTTTATAAAACTATTTAAACTGTTTAAAATGTAAATAGCATGCTAAATTAAGATTGAATTAACTATATAAGCAATGCAATAATGATCTGGGCAAATTGCACTTGTTTACATCTGCCTCAGATAAGGTTTTTAAATACTTTCATAAAACTCTAGAGATGTTTGAAGTTGGGCAAGTTGCCTACTATTTATGGGCTTCAGTTTCTGCACAAGTGGAATGAGTCTGGTGTAGCTGCTTCACAGGATGGTTCCCCCCACCTCAAGCCAGGAAAGCATGCCCTTCCCATATACTCCAAACAATCCTGTCTGTAATCAAAGGAAAATTTAGCCCACACACTATTCATCCCACTCACGTGTCTGCTAGACTGTCAGAGAAGCCGGAGACTGATTTTCCTTCAACTTCATATTCCCAGAGCCTAGAAAATCAATCAATATTCATTAAACAAAAGAATGACCTATGTATGGTTAAGTAGAAGAGAATACATAAAAGTGCATCCCAAACTATGCATATGTAAACAATTCATTATTAAAATCATAATAGATAAATATAGCCATAAAATCCTGGAAGGCAAGAATCAGAGTTCAGGGTCTTTTCATTTGTGTTTTATATGGTGGTTGTTACCACTTTTAACATCAGAACATGGCACAGTCCTGCACATTACACAGCTTCAAAAGGTTGTCACTGTTGTTGTTTGTAATAATACTCTAAACTCAGATGTCACTTCTTCAAAGAGTCCTTTCCTTAACTCTTCATCTAAATTACGTATATAGTGCATTCACTCCCAGCTCCCTGTGATCTTCACCAGGGCTCTTATCACACTTTGTAATTATGGCAATCTCTGAGAATTTGTTGACTGTCCATCTCTTTCACTGAATGATTAGCTCCCTCCTTTTTAATAATCTGTAGTTCCAATGATTGAGCCAGTGCCTGTTATAATAGGGGTTGCTCAATATGTTTGAAGAAGGAAGAAATGGGAGAAGAAAGAATTAGGAAGGGGGCAACAGAGAGAGAGAGAAAGGAATAAATTGCATACTTAAATTTTAATTCAGTTAACAAATTTAATAAACCCAGATAAACCATTAAAAGGTATCCAGCTTTTGGAGAGATCATATGTTCAAAAAAAATGATCATGGTGATGAATACACAATTATATGCTGATATTGTGAGCCATTAATTATATACCGTGTATAGAATGTTTGTATGTCAAGAATGTTTGTATGTTTGTTAAGGTTTACAATAAAAATATTTTAAAAATAAATAACTGAAGGTATTCAGCTTTGTTCATGCATCATCTGCATATCTACATCCTAAACTCTACTTTCCAACTTTTTTCTCTTTTTCTCTGGGGGTAGGCAGAGGGGACAAAACTTACATATGCACAAAAGGTCAAGAGAAGAAAATATTAATTCAGATGTTGGTTTTACATGTTGGTGATATATTCTCATGTTAAAAATTCAGAGTAGAGTTTTTCAAAATCCTTTGGAAGTCAAAGTATATGGAACTGGTTGGGTAAAGGATGTGAGCACACACTACTTATATTAGTACTCAAATTATCCATGCAAAAAAAAATGGGCATTAAGAAAAATAAATGCCCATCCACTAAAATGGAAAAAAAAAAAAAAAAAACCAAAAAGTGATGCCTACATCCTTTAAACTGGAAACTTGGAATTCATATTGCAAAAGCAAATCAGAAATGTCAAATAAAGTTCAAGGGCAAGTTATGCAAATGGAAAATTAATGGGTTTATTTTTCTCTGTGTTAGACATCATTCCCTAAACATTTGAAGCAAAGTGTATATTTAAACCACATTTAGATTTAACTTTGACATCTTTTTAGAGAAAAATGGGAATTAAAATGCAATTTGTGTATATTTTTGTACTTCGTACTCTTTCCATCTATTTAGCATTAATGTTGTAGGGAAAGCTATTCTTTTAAAAATGTCAAAAAGAGCAAATTACTCAAAGTGATTCTGTTGATTGTAAGTAGTCTGTTTTGCCTTCTACTAATGTAATGAATTCCTTCAATAACATGACACTTTTCCCCAATTTTACAAGAGAATTTTAGTGACTCACGGTTGGAAAACTGAAGGGTAAGAGGAACTGTATCTCACTGTGAAATATTTCAGTACGCTTACATGCCAGCCAGCACTTTCTCCAGGGCAACGTTAAATCTAAGTCAAGTCACAAATGGATTGAGACCGGTGATCTCTCTTCGTCCTTTGGAAAACTATGTATATCACAAAATCAGTATACATTTTGACATAGCTAGCAGCCTTTGCTTGAAATAGGCTCTGAATCAACTAAGCATGGAAACTCAATTTGCCTGGGGATATACTGGCCTTTAAATAAAGAGAGTTGATATTCTCTGGTAGAACAATAGAGAAATCTCCCAAAGTCCCTCATTTTGCGTGGACTATAAGTTTAACAGACAGTCTTGGTTTCAAGTCATCAACTGCTCATGAAATGATTAGATATACCTTTTAGAATAGAAGTATAATAAATGTCCTTTTAAGCTTACTTGAACACGGATTTTTTTTTTAAGACTACTGATTTCATTACATGTTTCTTTTATTTCTCCCAGAAGATTATTTTTGCTCTAACACTCCAGCAACCCTGGTCATGCAGCAACCCACCTGCTGATCACGTAGCACTGTGACAGCTTGGAAATTTGCTAATGATAACACGGCATGAGTAAATAAATGACTCTGGATCTCTGATCTGGCCCAGGGGTGCTGAGGACCTGCTCAGAGAGGGCATAATGAAGCTACTTAGGAACAGTGAGACCCAAATTAGGAATAAGTAAATGTGTAAACAATTACCCATAGGCGCATACTACCTTAAAATAAGTGAAATCACTGTGCACGTTGCTTAAATCTGCCTAAAACTTGCTCTCATCTTTTGTCCTCACTTCTTTGCTGGCATCAAGTAAAAAAAGAAAAAAGTAGCAAAATTAAACACCACAAAAGTAAGCCAGCCTGTTGCAGGAATACACAACCACTGTCAGTTATTTAATACCAGTACATTTTATTTTTCTATCATTTAAAATGACTTTGGATCATGGCACTCATAATTTGGATGGTATTAAAAAAGAATATATTTACTGATTGTGATTTTAAAATATATTTTTATATGCTTGTAAGACATCTGAGCAGTAAAACTCTGTCCTCTTTAGAAAGTTTTCTATAAAATGTATTATTTGGGATATTTCAAGGGGTTGATTTATGTAATTGTTAATTGCTTTTAAAGAGTAAAAAATCTTGCTTTTTTCCCCTGTAGGCCTACTGCTGCTAAATTTTACTTTCCTTTTATAATGGTACCCAATATTGTTCTTGGAAAGATAAAATTTAAATTTTAAGCCAAAATCCTTATCAATTTCAGAACAGTTGTGAAAGAGAGAGAGAAAAAGAGAACCATACTGCAGATATGGTTAAGATTATGATTTTAACAATGACAGCATTATCATTCAGAAAAAAAGGCAGTTTTGAAGCAGGTTAAGCTATACTGAAGTTGTAGTCCAAACCTATAGCTATAGCTCTAACTGACATAAATTAGACATAAGCAAGGCACCTAAAATAAAATACTCATACCGTATTTCAAATGATTCTAACTGCCTTGCCCGTTCTAATTTTAAGGCATCCAAATCGTTTTTATCATAGAAATGAAGCTTGAAAATGTCAGCCAAAATCCAAACTCCAGAATTTTATTAACAACAAATAGTTGAGTAAAGTGCTTGAGAGATGGGTAAGCAGATCGGATCTGTCGGCTTTCTCTACTCTGACTTAGCATCTTGTCTTAGCTGTTCCGTGCAATCAAGTACAATAGGTGTTAACCTGTCGGTGTTAGCAGTTTGGGTGTTGTGTCTTTTACTTACAATGGATATCAAGCCAGGACAGTTTGATTCCCAGTTGAATGATTAAGGAAAGGAATTTGGTTTGGATAAAACTTGTGGTATTGATGCCAAACAGTATCATCTTACAAACAGTATCCAGCTGTACAGCTTAAGTGCCTATTGTATTATCTTACCTGTGATAAAGTAAACCAGCATAAGTTATATGACACGAAGATTCCTTTAAAATACACACACAAGTTAACTGCTTGCTCTCTATCTCCAAAGTAAAGCTTACATTCACAGTTAACTGTGTATAAGACGTGCAGTGATGCTTAAAATAAGAGGCACTTCGTTCTTGCCAGATTTTTCACATCTGAAAATTCAAATGCCAGTACTCAAATACCAATTTCCTTATCAACACGTAGACTAAAGAAAATGAAATAAAGCTAAATAAGATGGTACAGGAAAATTAAAATGCGAATCTAAGTGTATCTGTTGAGGGATTGGTGAGAGGTTTTCTTTGATACTGAATTGTTAACAGCTTCCCACAATAAGAACAAATGCCCTCCTGGTTTTTAATGTATCTCAAGACTTTCCAGGCAGAAAAGTTTATTTTATTGATGCTTTGACGTGGATTGTGAGCTGGTTTCTTTGAATATATTTTAGAATTGATTTCTTTTGAAGATAGCACAATATTACCACTGTAGAAGGAGAAATAATTAGATTTGCCCATACTCCTTGTACAGGAGCTGTCTCAAACAGACGGGGGCCCAATCTTTCAGTGGCTATGAGCAAATAAAATTCAAAACAATGCTTTACTTCACTAAGACAAGTAATAGGTTAAAATAAATCGATAAGTAATTGAATATAAAGAAGATTCTAATTGCAGATTTTTGTTTTCTAAATCTCCCTCCCCACCCCACTCCCTATTGTTCATTTTGGTCATTGTACAATTCTTTAGAGCCAGCAACTGAATGTTTATATATATATATATTTGTTTTTTTTTTTTCATTTCAAAACTTAATTTTCCCGAAAGAACAAAGAACACTGTTTTTAAACTTTGATCTCATCATCAAGTTTCCATTCTAGGAGAGATAGAGATATTGAAGGTCAAATTTGGCCTTGATTCCCTAAGAAAATATAATACTTTGATTTCAGAGGGAATTGCACAATTTTTGTGCATGAGTAGTGTGTTGGCCTCATAGCTTCAATCAACAAGCTATGAACTTGGATGGCCCAAAGTAAGTCCTTCAATGAAGTGTATATATTAAGTCTAAGTCCGCTTCTTCAAAGGCCCCTAGCAACAAATAGAACCAAAGATGAAAGATGTGGTGAGGAGAGATAATTAAAACTTAATGGATGCTGTACTATAAGTAGGTGCAAAGAAAAATGATCATTTTAGGTATTCACAAGGAATTTTAAAAGCACTCTATGTGTTCTGAGATAATAATCATGGATAGTTAACGCTATAATGATGACCCCTAGAAGACTTGGGTTGAGGCTAAGAGTCCAGTTCTCTCTTTTGTTATATTTTATGGGGTGTTTTATGCTTAATGTAAGAAAAAAGACTCTCGATCCAAGAGAGCAGGAGAAAAGGCTGCCCTCTCCTGAGAGGTCAATCAGAAACCTTTGATTTTTTGAAGCCTATCCTAAATGCCCTCCACAGATTAAAGGGCATGATACACACTTCACAAAAATAGCGTGATTAGGGCTTTTGGCCAAGTGCTTTCAGAAGCAGTAACTCTTGCTTCGGGTATTGGCTACAGAGGTGTTTGGTCCAATTGCACCAAAACATAGTCTCAGGAAATGGCTCATCCACTTGGTAACATATGGACTAAGGGTGTCAGAAAAATGAAGGATGATTTTCCAAAGCTTTCCATACTTCAGTCTCCAGTAAGCTACCATATCTGTCTAATGATGTCTGCTTTTGTGGGTCAGATGATGCCGGCTTGAATGAGCTTTTGCATGCGCATTCTGTTTGAAGAGAAGTCTTGCTCAGTTCTTTTCTTTTGTCATTCATTTGTTTGTACTTTACAGTAGTATTGCTTTCTTCCAATCCAGTCATCCCTCCTCAGTTCTGCTCTCCCTCTCTTCATCACTCTAACACTCTGTTTCTACTGTACTAGAAAAAAAAAAAGTTATTTTGACATCAAATTTTGAATATGTTGATGGAGTTTATTTTTTCTCATCCCTATGCTGTTATTTGTATACTGCACACACCACTGAATATCGCCAACATAAGACAAGAATCAGTAGAAACTCAGCTGTAAAACCTGCATTTGCAGGTAAGAGAGTAAATAAACATAGATACGGGAACAAACATATAGAAAACAAACATGAAAATTAAAATGCGTAAGGAAAGGGAACAAAGAAAAAGACCAACATTGACTAGTTGAGTTTGAGGACACTCTATTTGGAAAGCAAGGTGTCTTTTGTGACAGAGTTCAATATAATACTTGCATAAATAGCCTTCAAACATTTTCTTGACAATCTGAAGCTCTTAAGCCAATGAAATATGTACAGATATGAGCAGCGGTTCCCAGGAAGGATGTAGTCAGAACCTAAAGGATAAAAATAAATCCTTAAACTTAAAATGGCTAGATTTTCTGTTTAATGTTTTAAAATATTTCCTGATACAAGTTTGCTGTCATAAAACTGAAATATTAAACTATAAAAATAAATCCACTTACTTATGTAAACCGGTCATAATCAGTACAAGCTGTTGAGAGAGGGAGTGAAAATTCACTTCCCTCTGATTTAAAAAAAAAAAAAGGAAAGCAATCACAACAAGTCACACTCTCAGCATTTGATCCTTCACAGCTCTATCTTTCTGCTTCTCCTCACTGATAAGAGGCCAGAAGACTTCTTAGAGGAGTGGGTATTTTAGAGAAAAAGAAAACCCTGAATTTTTAAACTTGCATCATATGAAAGAGGAGAGTATATTTTGCCAATCTTGTATCATTTATCCCTTCCACATATTCACCAATAAATATTTCAGAATACGTCTCTCATAGATAAGGACAAGTTTATTAATGTATTTATTTGTTTGATTTTACAATACCACCATGCCATTATCGTATCTTATATAAAAATAAGTTCTTTAATATTAACTAACATTTAGTCCATAGTCGAATTTCTGATTGTCCCTATAATATATATATTTTTTACAGTTAATTTGGTAGGATCCAGACAAGATCCTGACATTGCATTTTTTCTCTTATGTCTCTTGTGTTCTATAATAATCACCTTTCCTTTTTATATTGGTGTTTATTTGTTGAAGAAACCAGTCTTGATGAGACGCAAAATAAAAAATAATGGCAAGAAAATCCCACGTAGATGGTCTTATGTATTCTCTATTGCATATCTTCAGTTGTCTGCTTAGAGCAATGCTAAGCCTGGATCAGTGGGCTTGGGTGGTACCTGTCTGACCCATCTATTATAAAGATCCCAGTCTTTTCACCTAGAAGTCTTAATATCCTTGGATGAATATTACCTAGATCTGTTATTCCATTAGACGTTACAAAATAGTGACTTTTTAAAAAAAATTATCATTTGTTTTAGTCAGTAAAAGCTGCCAGAATGTGATATACCTGCACTGGAACAGCTTTTAAAAAGGGGAACTTAATAAGTTGGAAGTTTACCATTCTAAGCCTATAAAAATGTCTAAATTAAGGCATCCAGGGAAAGATAGCTTAATTCAAGGAAGGCCGATGGGTCTGGAACACTCCCAGATCCAGACCACTGGGTAGTCACGCAACTGCATCTGCTAGTCCCTTGCTCCTGGGCTCTGTTACTTTCAGCCTCTGTTCCTGTGGGGGTTCCTCACTTTGCTTCTCCAAGGCTGGCTTTCATCTCTTGGCTTCTCTTGGCTCTCTCCAAGTTCTGGTTTGCTTAACATCTCATGGCAACATCTGCTGGACTCCAAACATCTCCAAACATCCGTGTTTCTGTGTTCCATGTATTCACATCTGTGTCAGGTCTGCTGTGAAGTTTCTGTTGACCCTGTCATTTCTGGTCCTCTCCAAAATGTTTCCTCTTTTAAAGGATTCCAGTCAACTAATCAAGACCCACCTGGAAAGGGTGTAGTCACATTTCCATGTAATCAAAAGATCACAACCACAATTGGGCATGACACATTTCCATGATAATAATCAAATCAAAAGTTTCTAACCTACAGTATTGAATCAGGATTAAAGAAATGGCTGCTCCCACAAGATTGGATCAGAATTAAATCAAGGCTTTTCTAGGGTACATGATTCTTTCAAACTGGCACACATTATTCTTTATCAATTTATTAGAGTGCTTGCATCTCATTTTTACTGTAAGCCATCAGCTGTGTCACTTTTTCCAAAGGTAGCAACAAAGGCTGTAGTTACTTTTGAAACCAGTTGAAATTACAGACCCCATCACCTATCACGGCCCACAAACCTCAGAAGGGTTGAGACTAGTTGTTGAAGAGAGTGAGTTGCACAAGGGTATTTCTTCAAACTCGTATTAAAATTTTCTCTGTGCCATTCAAATTTAGATGATGGAGAATGGAATAAAAAAATCATGCCTCAGTTATGAGTCCGTCTTCTACAGATTTGGTGGAGGGCAATATGGTGGAGTATTTCCTTCACTTAATATCATGAGGTCCAAGGTGTTCATAGATTTTCTCCATTAGATTATCTCAGAGGGTCACAGCTAATGTGGAGTCATTGCTCACTTTATATAAAAGTCAAGCAGGCAGAAGGCTGAAAAGTCTATTCACAATTTTACTTGGTATCTTCTCTCTTCTCCAAATAAAGCCAATCCAAGAGAAAAAAAATGTGAGCTGAAATAAGCTTCTGTTCCAGAAGGCCCAAGGGTAAACAAAAGGTTCTGGCAAAGAATTAGTAAAGGCTCAGAGAATAAAATAAATGCTAGTTTCAAAAATAATTTGAATGCATTGTGTGCCAAAACCAACCTAATCTCTGAGAGAATAAAAACAAATTCATCTTTTAAATGTGCAATTAATTCAAGGAAGGCCAGTGGGTCTGGAATGCTCCCAGATTCAGACAGCGGGGTAGTCACATGGCTGCATAGCTAGTAAATTGACTCCCACCTTTCCACAATAGTTGGTAAATTGACTCCCACCTCTACTGTGCCACCAGACATCAAAGCAGCAAAATGTTATCTTTTCTTGACTGAAGAAGGCTCTTTTTGACCCGCCTATGTCTCCTATTAGAGCATTTGAGAAGAATGCATTTCCTTGATACGCCCTCATCCCCGAGAGCTCCTGTGAAGCATGAAGCAGCTTCCTTCTCCCTCTTCTTCTCTCTGTACATTTTCTCCTTCTCACACCAACCTAATATATACTTTCTTAAATACAGATACTTGAGTTACAGGGACTTTGTATGAAAGGCTTCTGTCCAGTCCCTGCTTGTCCACTCCACTTTTTCCGGTGCCTGCAAATTACAGAGGTGACTTGAAAGTTTGGGAATATTATACTTCTCCTCAAATTTTTACTCCCAGTTAGAGGCACTAAAAGTGACATAGTGGAGGGCATAGGCTTTAGAGATGGGAAGAATGAGGTGTAAATACTAGTCCGGCCAGCCACCTGCCTGTCAAGCGATGTAAGCCAGTTTTCTATTCTGTAAAATTGTCTTACAATGTTTATTGCAAAAGCTGTAAGTTGCATAGTACCACACCTTGTACAGTGTCTAGAATTGTAGAGGATGCGCAATAAACGTTAGTTGCTACTGTTATTTGTAGAGAAAGTCTAGTTCCTAGAACCAACTTAAAACCATTTCCTTTCTCTTAACCATGAAGCACATCTCATCTTTAAACAATATCTTCTGCTTCCACCACTCGCTTTCCATGGGATAGAAGGCATTTGCCTGCTTGTCTTCACTCTGCAATGCTGGCTTAGCCCTTGCTACGTGCTGATCATTTCTCCCTAGGAGGCGTAAGAGAGCCAGTTTAAAATTTCTGAAACACATCCCTGTGATAAAGAACAGACTCAACCTCTGAGCTTTTTAATTGCTGCAAGAAGGAGGTTCAGGGAAAACTTTCTCCTCAGAGCCACTGACTTGCCTGAGGGGTGTTCAATTCCATCTCAGGCTCAATTCTATAATAAGACCTAAAATAGTTAACCAGTGTCAGCTGCTAGCCTGTCCTAGTCAAGTGTTTCGCTTGAGATAACTGGGATTTTGCTTTGTTTTAAGGTCCGAACTCATCCTCTCCAAGGAGAGTATGCCTTTTCCATGCCAGACCCCCTTGCAGGTCAGCCTTGCTTCATATTGACATTCTTTCTTGAGATCAACTCCCTGCCAGGTAACTAGGTACCATCTACTTTGGGTCCTCTGTCTATCAATCCATTAAAATGAATCGAAGGCACCCAACCAACTCATTTATTTGAGGCTTCTGTTTGCCTGGACTCCGAACCCTGATTGCTGTTCTCTATGGATACTGCATGTTTTCTCCTTGAAAAAAACTTCCTTCATCACCTGCAGGTGAAAGCTGTGGCCCAGTACTTATACCACCCTTTTTGACTGGTGAGTTCCTGGCTCTGGTCATTCCAGGTAGGCCCTGTGCAGCCATACGTGGCTGGGCCTTGAGACCAGACAGCTAAGTTCAAAACTGTGATTCGGGTCTTGTTTATCTTTGGCTATTGCCAGGCAAAGGTCATTAAATGTTGAGGCTGGGCTGAGGAGACCTCTGGATTAGCAAGTTCTTACGTGTGTGGTGACTCTTCTGCCAATGGTAAAAAAAAAAAAAAAAAAAAGACAGAACCTATTTCTTTACTTTCTTCTCTGGTTCACTTAAAGCAATTTTGTGTTGGCTCACAGACCATAAAGCTCATTGGTGAGAAACATCTGGAACATTAATACTGCAATTAACCAAAAAGAGAACACAGGAAATAATTTTAAAAGAAAAGAAAAATGGTGAATCATCATCACAATACCCACAGGTAAAAATTATTACTACTTCAGGTTATTATGTTTTCATGCATTTATCAACCTAAACAAACTTAGAAAGGATGATATAGTCATCCTTTGAAAAACTGAGTATTAGCACATACATTTTTTGCTTCAAAAACACGGGATAAAAAGTTGCAGGATACAGAAAATCTAGTTAAGCATATTGTCCCACTGCTGAGCATGTTATACATGTTGACTAAAATGGATGGTTATTGGTAATCACTTGAAAACTTGCCCTTGACTATTAAAAAATTATTAAAGTCATTCAGGTTTTATAGCAATGCTGGCTAAGGCTTGGAATAGTTCGAAGATCTTATAGTTAGCTAATTGGAAAATTCTGATTTCACCTCTGTTCCTATCATATGACATCAGCCAAGAAAGTTACTGAATCTTTCTGAGCTTCAATGCCTTCCTCTTTAAAACTGGATATTGATACACACTGAGTATAAACTGCAGTAGTGTTTGTTTCACCTGTCTTTCTAGCACCTTCTCTACCATAATAGGCATGGCACATGACAAACTCATGTACTGCACTCAGCACGAAGCATTACCTGTAATTCCTGTATTGTTTCTCTCACGTAAGGAAAGATGTTGGAATGCAAATGAAATGAGAGTGAGCTCAGGATACCTAAAAATATAAAAATAAGTAACATTTTCTAAATTAAATTCACCAGTGTTTCACAACAAAGAGGCTGACATCCCTGGTGTTAAAATACATAATAAATTGGGAAACGCCATACCAAGTAAGGTGTTATTATTTCAGTAATTGTGTTACAGTTGGAAGGACTGTTTCTCACTTTGCAGAAGTCTCACCCAGGTGGGTGAGCATTTTGCAAGTTTGGATACCACCTGACAAGAAACAATTAAGAAACTCAGTGTTTAATTTGTTAATATGTTACCTAATTTAAATTAAAGATAAATTAAACTGTGTTCTTTATTTATTAACAAGATTCATGTAAAGGAAGTTTAGAGAAATAAATGGCATTGAGTTTCTTTGTGACTGATTTTAATTATGAAATAACTTTCAGAGACAGCTCCCCATTTCTTCCATTTAGAATAATTTCTGAAAGCAAATCTCTGAGCTGTAATTGACAGCTTTCAGATAACACCTTCATCTCTAATACTTGCTAATGATAAAAGCTAAATAAATTCTTCCAGGCATAGATTCTGACTTGTATTGATTCATAAGGCCAGTGGTTATTTAAAGAATGAATATTCAAATGCATACATAATCACTCTATGAAATTTCCACTATATGTAAAACTGAATTGTAATTAATAGAAATTCACCGTTAATATCCATGGCAAATTAGGTAACTACTACTAAAAGTTTACACAGAACAAGTAAGCTCTTTAAACAATTTAAAATTATTTTCATCATTGCTGATTTTATACTTTTCTGATTGAAACTCTATCCCAACTATCAAGATAAAAGAAAAAAAAATACTCTTTTGCCTATCATCTTAAAACTTTCACTCCCTATAGTTCAATCTGAAGAGTAATGCATCTGCTTAACATCAAGCAGTTTTTAGAACTCTCCTTGAGAGTTTTTCACCATCAGTGATTCATAACCACCTCCTTCATGTGATCGTCTGATATATCTTTTAAAGTCTGTATTTTAAAGTTATTTCAGGGGCCCACTTAATCAGGGTTACAGAAGCTGTGTGAGCTGTCCTTTATCTGTGTCCTACTCAGATTTAGACTCAGCATTCTCAGATGATGGCTGCAGTTGGCAACTCAAAGTATGGTGTACCGGTGTGGGCTTTACCCAAAAGATTAACTCTGGGTTTGCTCCATTCCATGCGTTTGAAGAATTAAAAATAAGAATAAATGAACTCAATGAAACATAAGCTGCAAACATATGGCATACAATAAATACCCAGAAATTGTTTTGCTTGTTACTTTTTTAAAAGATTTTTTTTAGTGATACAGTGCCACTGTTTGTGATTTTTAAATGACACTCATGAGATTAAAAGGATTAGTCATCAGTTGAGCATTTACTATCCAACACCAAAGGTGATATTTTTAACTCAGGAATGGGATTGGAAAGAAAAGAAGCAGCTCTATGAGGACAGGGATTAGGTTTTGTTCACCACTCTATTCCCTGAAGCTGCCACAGTGCCTGACGTGTCATAGGTGCTTAAAAAATGACTGTTAGAAAAATAAGCAAACAAGAGAAGGAGAGAGGAGAGAGAGTGGGACAGAGCAAGAGAAAACAGAAAAATGTCATCCTCATCCAAAGTCATGGGGCAGCCAAGTCTGAAAAATCTGCATGACGATTTGCATATAAGGATGGTCAGAAATCTGATAGAGTTGGCAAAGGCTAACAAAAAATAGCAGATAGGGTTGTTTTAAAATAATAATTGCTTTTTCTTGAATCCCGGGTCCACCTATTGTGTCATTTACCGTTTCCAGCCAACCCTACCATTTGCCCACTATTCTCGCATCCAGCAACCCTCACAAGGGCTGGGGCAGAAATCCTGAAACCAAAAGGATGTAACTCACTTAGTGGAACCCGATTCTTAAATTCAGCTGTCAAAGTCATCGCAGATACGAGCCTGGAGAAAGCCATCAGTCCTACCCATTTTAAAAGCTTCCAGTGAAAGTTATTTGGAGGGCGCTTCCTCCACTTTTTATTCCCCTATGAAAAATAATAATAAAGTGGTTTGGGAAGACTGGTTCAAGTCACAGGGAGGCTGTCACTGGACAGTGCACAACAGGACTCTGGTTCTTAAGAGCCAGCACTGTAGGGTATTTGAAATCGTCCTGGGTCCTTTGAGCCGGCGCCCCTTAGGAACAATTCCTGTGGCAGAGATTTGAGTAGTTTAATTGGGAACTGATCATAGGAAGCGCTGGTAAGGCAGTGGGAAACAGACAGAAAATGGAATGAGAAAAGGAAATAGAAGGTGCCTTAAGGAGGAGGTTACCACTGTGACATGGAGTACCCCCCTGGGGACCTCTGAGGACACATGGAGCACTAGCTCAGGGAACTGCTGCATTCACTCCCTGGCGTGGTTAGTATCCTGGCCTCCCCCATGTGCTGAGCCCACTCCTGCAGCCAAACAAATCAGTAGGGCAGACAGTTGCAGGTGCAATAAGAACCCAGTAGGGGAACCACTTGTGCCCAAGGGGATATGGGTGGGCCAGTGGCATGTTACTTGTGAGCAATACAATTCCTTTACTCTGTACACATTTCTTTGTTTTACAATTGCTTTGACCTCCTTGCTGTGCATCTCATAAGGAAATGCTTCTCTGCAAAGGCTATCACCATTTGCTATTCTCCAAGTCTGTTCCTGGAGGCACACTTTTACCTTCCAGTGCATCATAGCATTGTTGTTATGCAGGCTGAAGCCCCCTTCTTAGTTTTTGTCTTCCAGCTCTTGTTGTTTTCTCAAGTGTCCCAGATCTCCCTTTTCTCTTCAAACTCCGCTCACCTCTTTCTATTACATCCTCACTTGTCTTCTTGCTTAGCCCTCCTTCCCCCGGCTCAGCACCCTCAGTGAAGGCCAGTCTTCCCAAAGCACATGACACTCAGGTCACTTTCCCAGCCCAGCATTTGCACAGCCTCCTTATTGCCCATGAATTGACCCAAGCTGCTTAGAATGGCACTCAGAGTCACTAGTCTGGTGCCAATTTCTGTCTCAGCGCTTGTTCCGTTATTCTGGTCACACCAGTCTCCTTTGAGTCATAAACCATGCATATTCTCACCTTCATTCCTTCCTCAGATTTCCCCCTGTCTCTGCATCTCCGGCCAGCTCTGTAACAATTTCCCAGCTTTGCTCCATATACTACTTGTGGAAAAACTATGTGTTTTTAAGCTTGGCTTTCTATATTTTAACAGCACTCTTCTGTTAAAAGAGAAGTTGTTTCTTTCTTTAGCATAGTCTCTTCAACAAGAAGCCAGATAAACTAAAAGATGGTCATGCTTAGCCATGGCAAGAGGGCTGTTACATACTAATTTAATACATTGGGTAAGAAGATCCAACCATCATATTCTTTCATATAGAAGAATGTCCAGAGGTGAGAGATCTTGGCATATTGCTTAGAAGCGTTTAAGTCTGATCTAACTGGATTCATTTTGATCATGGAAAGAGCAGCAACCTTTCTGTTGCCACATTGGTAAATGATTTCTGTTTCCATCCCAAAAGATTACCTAGTAAACTAGAAGCATTTCTTTTCTTATCATACTACAGAGGAAATGGACATAAAACATACAGGAAACAGGGGTGCATGGGTGGTTCAGTGGTAGATTGCTAATCTACCATGCAGGAGACTCAAATTCAATTCCCAGACCATGTCCCTGCCCACCCCCGCGCCCCCCCCCCACCCAGAAAAAAGATATATGGAACTACTTTCCAGAGATTTAGTAAAGAGAGAAAGAATAAAAGAAAGAAACTGTGAAGGTGGTAAAATATTAAAATGCGATGCATCTGGTGGTGGTATGGTGGACTTCTCTGTGTGGGTTTTGTATTATTTTGGCAGCTGTCCCATATGTTTGAAAGTATTTCAAAAAAAATTTTTTTTTTAAATAACCATATAGAATCCAGGTACAAAAATGTGCACAAGCCCTGGGATGATGATCGAAACTAAGAACAATCAGTTTCAAAGACAGTAGGAAAATCAAGAAGGGCGACTGCGACAGAAGAGGCCTTTCATGCTTGTTATGAAGAGACCAAGTCATTCCAAGGAAAGTTGCAGCAAAGCAGAGAGAATAAAGTAGTTTTAGAAGATCTGGAGGCCCAGATGAGAGAAGGTGAAGGCTTGAAGAATAATCATGGAGAGTAGAAGTGGCTGAAATGATTCCTTTTCAAGTGGCTGAAAGAGAACATTTAAAACCAATGCAAATAGTGTCATAAAATTTTAGGTCTACACCGCCACCCCAAGTGCAGCCCAACCCACCTCTCCGGCACCCTCCCGAACACTACCTCCCCCTCCCTATTCCCTGCAGGCTGTTGCCAGTGCATAAAGGCTGCGGGCACTAACCTCCATACCCAGGCTACCCCCACCCCCTGCACATAGTGTCACACAGCCTCACCCCTACCCCCCTCCTGAGCTCTGCGCATCCGTTTACAGCACTCCCAGGACCACGCATGCGCACGGACCCCCAATCACGTCATTCAGCTCTGGGGACTGCATTTACAGCCGTCCTAGAACCGTGCACAGCCCTCAGCCTCATCCCAGCTCTAAGAAAGTGCTGACCTGCACAGCTGGGTCACATCTGCCCCCAATCCATGAAGACATAATGCCAACCTGCTGCCACAGCTCTGCGCATGCACACAAAGGGCCCATGCCTTAGAGCAGCGCACACCGGGGTTACGTCCCCCAGACTAGTGCACCCACACGGCTATATCCTCCCTGGCTGCTGGGCGCCCATGTTCACAAGCATCAGCTTAACATCCCCAGCATGTGCCTATACCTGCCCTGAATTGAATAACCACACTGAGTGCCCCACTCCATGCCCTGCTCCCTGCTGCACAACCATCCCGCAAACACAAGGCCTTAGGCTACAGAAAGAAATCAACTCCCACAGTAAATCAATCAAGGTCTTTACATGCCACAGAGACAGCAGAAGATCACTAAACACATCACAGTGAAGACAGATAGAGCCCTTCCTAATGACCGATTTAAAACACCAGAAGAGACACAGACACTGGAACAACTAATCAAAGATGTTCATACAACTCTACTTCAACAAAATAAGTGAGATAACAAATGACATAAAGGAGATCAAGAAGACAGTAGAGGAATATAAAGAGGAATTTGAAAGAATAAATTTAAAATTACTGATATCACGCAGATTAAAGACTCTGTTGACCAAATGAAAAACATACTAGAGGCACATAACACCAGATTTGAAGAGACAGGAATTAAAAATAAATGATCCAGAAGACAGGATAACTGACTTCAAAGACTCAAAACAGCAAATGGCAAAAAAAGATGGAAAAAATTGAATTAGATCTCAGGGAAATGATGGACAAAACAAAGTACACAAATATAAGAATCACTGGTGTCCCAGAAGGAGAAGAAAGGAGTAAATGGCTAGGAAGAGTAGTTGAGGATATATGAGGGGGAAGCTTCCCAACCCTCATAAAGGACATAAATATACAAGTCAAAGAAGCCCAACGAAACTCCAAACAGAATAAATCCAAATAGGCCTTCCCCAAGATACATACTAATAGTTTGTCAAATGTTGAAAAGAAGCAGAAAATCCTGAAAGCAGCAAGAGAAAAATATTCTACTAAATACAAGGGAAACCAAGTAAGACTGAGTTCAGACTACTCAACTAGCACCCTGGAGGCAAGAAGGCAGTGGTATGCTATATTCAAGTTCCTGAAAGAGAAAGACTTCCAGCCAAGAATACTGTACCCAGCCAAATTGTCTGTCATAACTGAGGGAGAGATTAAAGCTTTCACAGACAAAGAAGTCCTGAAAGAATTTGTCAACAAGAGACTGGCCCTACAGAAATGCTAAAAGGAGTACAGCTGACTGAAAAAAAAAAAAAGACAGGAGAAGGAGGTCTGGATGAGGGCACAGAATTGAAGAGTACCACTAAAGGTAATTTAAAGAATACAAAGAGAAAGAAGGAAAAGAATATATAGGTCTGACAAATAAAAAAATAAAGATAAGATGATAGATTCAAGAAACGCCTTTTCAGTAATAACTTTGAATGTTAATGGACTAAATTTACCAATTAAATGATACAGATTGGCAGAATGGATTAAGAAGCATAATACAGCTATATGCTGTTTACAAGAGACTCATCTTAGACACAAGGATACAAATAGATTGAAAGTGAAAGGATGTAAAAAGATTTTCCACTCAAATTGTAATCGAAAGAAAGCAGGAGTAGCTATACTAATATCGGACAAAATAGACTTTAAATGTGAAGACATCATAAGAGATAAATAAGGACACTATATACTAATGAAAGGGTCAGTTCACCAAAAAGATATAACAATCATAAATGTTTATGCTCCCAGTCAAGGAGCTCCAAAATACATAAGACAGACATTGACAAAACTGAAGGAAGCAATCTATATTTCAACAATAATAGTAGGAGACTTCAATACACCACTCTCCTTTATAGATAGAACAATGAGACAGAAGATCAACAAGGAAATAGAGAAGTTAAATAACCTGATAAATGAATTAGAACTAACAGACATATGTAGGTCATTGCACCCCAAAACACAAGAATATACATTCTTCTCTAGTACTCATGGAACATTCTCCAGGATAAATCATATGCTGGGGCACAAAACAGGTCTTTATAAATTTAAGAACATTGAAATTGGGTGGACAATAGTGGCTCAGTGGCAGAGTTGTTTAATTCCCAGTGCCTGCCCATGTAAAAAAAAAAAAAACATTGGAATTTTTATTCAAAGCACTTTCTGTGATCACAATGGGATGAAACTAGATCTCAGTAACCACCAAAGAACGAGAACATTCACAAGTATATGGAGATTAAATAACACACTCTTAAACAACCAGTAGGTCAAAGAAGAAATTGCTAGAGAAATCAGTAGCTATCTGGAGATGAATGAAAATGAGAATACAACTTATCAGAACTTATGGGATGCAGCAAAGGCTGTGCTGAGAGGGAAATTTATTGCCCTAAATGTCTATATTAAAAAACAAGAAAGAGCAAAAATCAAGGACTTAATAGCACACCTGGAGGAACTTGAGAAAGAACAGCAAACTAACCCCAAAGCAGAGGAAGAGAAATGACAAAGATGAAAGCAGACATCAATGAATGGGAGAACAAAAGAACAACAGAAAGAATTAATAAAACCAAAAGTTGGTTCTTTGAGAAAATCAACAAAATTGATGGGCCACTAGCAAATCTCTTGGGAACAATGAAATTATCTAAAATTGAGACTGTTAATGGACTGTGGACTTTGGGCCCCCTACATGATGCCTGATGAATGCAGGTAGTTGAAAAAAGAAGTAGATTGGAGAACGATGGTGTATACGTATGAACAAAGGTTGTGCTGCTACAAAAAGCAACACAGTCGTGCGGCATGCAATGATGTGAATGAACATGTGGGACTTTTGGTGAGACAAAATAAGCCAGAAACAAAAGAACAAGAATGGTATGGTCACCTTTAGAAAATGCTTATAAGAAAACAGGGACCTACATTGTAAGCTTTTAGAGCGGAAGCATTAAGTCCAGAGTGGTTATTATTATTTCTGGATTTTGAGCAGCTGTTTTATATATATAACATGATATTTAGAGATAAGAATGAAGCTGAACAGGTTGGAGTTAAAGTAATTCAGAACATAGGGGTAAGGAAGACAGTGTCTATATTTTAGAACCACACATACTCTTTGAGACCAATGGCAAAAATGTTTCTGACCTGAAATTTTCTGTAGTGCATAATCAAATTCAACCTATCTGTATAGATAATTTGAACAATTGAAACACAGGGAGCACAGGATAAGAAAGAGGTCCTTTAATCCTATATAGATTATTGTAATGCCTGGATACATCCTAGACTATATTAAGCAGATAATCAAAAAGTATTGGCAAAGTCCCCTGAGGGATGGGAGAAAGAATATGGAACTATTAAACCTTACCATCAGGGAAACCCCTTGATACGTGTCAAACTTTAGGGACACACAAATCAAAATACCATGCCCTCAATCATGAGGCTTACTCTTGTGAAGCTTATATGGGTAATGGAGAAGCTTAGACTACCTATCGGCATGCCGAAGAGTTACTTCTGGAGGACCTCTGTGTTGCTCAGATGTGGTCTCACTCTTTCACAGCCCAACTCTACAAGTGAAATCATTGCCCTCGCCCCTACATGGGACATGATATCTAGGGGTAAAAGTCTCCCTGGTGACATGGGAGATGACTCCCAGGGATGAATCCAGACCTGGCACCATGGGATCAACAATTACATCCTGACCAAAGAGGGAAAAGAATGTAATTAATAAAGTATCGGTGGCAGAGAAAGTTCAAATAGAGTTGAGAGGCTACTCTGGAAGTTGCTCTTATGCAAGCTTCTGGTAGACCTTGCTACCTATCATAATTGACCAACCCCCAATCAGGACCATTTCAGCCAATTCTAAAGAACACCTAGGGCAATATAGAAGATTCCACAAGGGTTCCATATACTAGAATGACTTTCCAGAAACCTACAGCTTCCAGATGGGTCCCTGGTCCAGATAAGTCCTGCAACCTGGCCCAGCCTCTCCAGAGCATCAGATAGTTCCAGCTCCCTACCCCATATTAGTGGTAGACCCTTCTAATATGAAAAATTTAGGATTGCCATAGCCCAAACACCCCTAAAGAGAGGGATGGAAAGATCAAAGGTGATGGTGGAGCTATACAGAGAAGATAGGATTTAACGAATGAATATGAATGTTGAATCATTAAACATATCTCTTTTAGTGTTCAGTATTTTAGAGCAACTAGAAGTCAAAATCTAGAATTGTGGAATTTTAACCCATGACAAACTCTGAAATATGTTCTACAACTAATTGAGGTGCTATGCTTTGAAATTTATAGCTTTGTTGTATATATGTCATTTTTCACAAAAAAGAAGGAAAAAAGTCAATTGTAATGATAAAAAAAATATTTAAGCCGTCTAGCTTTCTATATTCTGGAGTAGCTAGAAGGGAAAATCTGAGAGGATCATATGGTAGCCCATGACAAACTCTGGGATCTGTCCTGTAACTACTTGTTAAAGAGTGCTTTGAAAACCATGGCTTTTTCATTTCTTTGCTTTGTAAATATGTTATACAATAAAAAAAAAGTTAAAAAAAAAATGGGGGCTAGAAGGGGCCTTTGGCATCATCTAGTTAAATTGTTTTATACCTGAGTGGAACCGAGGCTGAGAGGACCCAGTGACTTCCCCAAATTCTTCCAGCTAGTTGCAGGCAGAACCAGGCCTAAATCATTGGTGAAGGGTCCACTTTGGCAGGGATTTTTACAGAGAGAGGGAATTTACTGACTGATTTTCTTTTTAAGGAAGGAAAGATTATAAATCTTGTAAGGACGGTTCAGGTGGGATTCAAACAGCAAAACGGCGCCTCAGCATCTTAACATAGAAATAAGAGACCAGAAATAGAGGAGGGAAGTATGAAGTGGGGTCTCTCGTTCTGGTTAACGGGCTATAAGAAGGCCTTTGAGAAATGACATGAGTAGAGAGTTACACAATTTCATTTTGGGGAGTAGAGAGACTTTCAACAAAGTGCGTTACTTTAAGTAAAAAAAAAAATCATTTAGTAGTTTTACTCTTCGTGAAAACAAAAATAGTCCTAATATTTGTTTTAAAAAAATACTTATTCCACATTTTTGTTGAAGAAGCAAAATATACACTAAATTAAGCCTGATTTTTCTAAAAAAAAGTCCTTGGTTGACTTCCATGGTATAGACTAGGGAATTGAGCTTGAAATTTATAGCACTTATATAGAGTTTCTTCTCCATATTTCTTATGTTTGTATTGCAGTAATGAAGAAATATAGAAGCTGTGTGGTGGCCAAATAATATCTGTAAATTCCCATGGATAAAGCCTCCCCTTTATATTTCAACGTTATTAAGTTGAAGTCCTGTTATGGTTCTACCTTTATTAGTCCTTTCCCCCATCAATGCAATTATTGATTGATTAATCCTTATTGGCTTCCTAAAGTAGAAAAAAAATTATGGTTGAACTAAAACACTTATACAGGGGAAAAAGTGAAGTGTATATAAAGTGAAAATCTGAGAGGAATGGCAAAACCTTTTATTCTACCTATGCAGTTCTTTCATGCATAGGGGACCTGAGGCAGGAGAACACTTGGCTTAGGTCAATTCGTTAGGTTCCAGAGTTGCTTGTGCGGGAACCAGAGATGTTTGTCACTCTGCATAAAGATGCTCAGCAGTGGCACAGTCCATTATCAAATCTTCAGTATTCAGAGCACTGTCACAGCCTCAGCCCTTCAACCTGTGTGACATCCAGGGTTAATGCTTTCCTTCTGAGAAAACCAAGGCTTAGAGAACTCAAGTGACTTGCTCACTGTCACACAGCTGAATGGGACAGATCCCGAATTCAGCAGAATTTGTTTGTGTTTTTGTTTTTTTCCCTTATTCACTTCTGATCCAAGCCAAATGATGATTTTACTGAAAATCATAGCTAGGGTTCCATGAAGCTAGGATGTAACCCAGACACGTAGCAAGCCAGGAAGTTGAAAGCTTCCTTTTGAAGGAAGTTGCTGTGACCATGAACAGAAACTAGAAAGCATTTTGCCCAGAAGCTTCCCAGCTTAACCCCAAAGGTGGCGCTTACTTTGGCTTAAAGGGCCAGTTCTTAAATTTAATATGGGAGGGAGGTTCAGTTCTTCAATGTCAGAGACAATATTTTTATCCCCCAAGATAACTTCATGTCTGTGTATACTGGTAAAATTATCTCTCGGATGACTGGCAATCTCCTCTGGGAACTCAAGGGAGGTTATCTTTCAGAAAATACATCTCTCCATCATTGGGTACACCCTTCCCCAGGGTCCTATATCACCTGGGAAATTGGAATCTAAAAGGAGAGCTGAGTCTAGAGCTAGAGAAAATTATATCTATAAAATTAATTTCAGACTCAAACATGTTTAATTAAAATGTCTAAATTGAACCACATGCAATTGCTATTTGGGGGAGATAAAAAATTTTTGAATTGCGGCAATTTCATATGTTCAATCTAATTGTTATGTGTACCAAAATCCCACTTGGAGTGTTTATTAAATGGAAAAGTTGGCCCAAATCAGCTTACTTGCATTAAGTCTTGTGATCATAAAAGAATCACAGCTTTTTTTCCATGCACCTACTTTCCTAATTTTAAATTTGAAATCTCTGTTAGCTACTTAATAACTAGACTATAAATTAAATGTTTATATTGAATTGTGTGTGGCAATTCTTCTATCATTACATGGCAGCATTTGATTTTGGTTCTCATCTTTTAGTAAAATCCTAAAACTTACGTCCCTTTTTTTTCTTTCATAATGTTTTTCTGTAATGAATTAAATATAATCATAAGAAATCTAAGATGGTAGTTCAAGAAACATGACAAAATATGAAAATCAATGGAAATTGAGTATGTCTCAAAAGTTTTATGTTTCCCACTCATGGAAGAGGAGGCTAGTGGATTCAATGCACCAGTACCTGCCACGCAAACCTTCACCTCCACAGCTCTGCTCAAACTGCTTCCATCACTTTTATTGCTCTTTCCTCTACTCTGCCTGCCCAAATCTCTCACCTCAAGTCACACACATTTTTCCATGAACTATTTTGTTGATTATTATAACCGAGATGCTGTCCTGTCTTCCTCAAAGCCTCTACCTACAAGTTACTACCATTTTCTTCATGAGATTAACAAACTGATTTCTGCATTTTATTAGTTCTGATGCTCTATGTACATTTGGAATCTTTTATTTGCTCATATACTGTTAGGCTCAGAGGAGGGACTTGAAGAGCTCTAGAATGAATAACTATTCTTAAGATGCTCTAGTTATAATCTGTGTATTTTCAAAATGTACATAGGTCAGTATGAATATTCACATCTATTGATACCAAAAGACACAAGAGGTCATAAGCAGATTTCATACAGAGAACTCCAAAATATCCCTACCCCCTAAGATACCCAGATCCACCAATTTTAACATTTTGCCACTTTTGCTGGATCATTCTATCTTCTGTCTATGTATCATCTGTCTGCCTATCTATCAAACCCTTTTCTGAACACTTGAGTGTAGATTGTATACATCGTGCTCCTTGAATGTACAAGGAACATTCCTTGAAGAACAAGGATAGCCATTTATGTAATTACCTTAAGTGCAGTTATCAAGTTCAAGAAATTTAGCATAGATATAAAGCTTACAGTCTAAATTCCAATGCTTTCATATGCCCCAGTAATATCCCTTTGAGTCTTTCCCCCTGCCTTATGAGAGCCCATCCAGACTCAGGTATTGCATTTCATTATCATCATCTCTTTGATTCCTCTTTCCTTCTTTTTTTAATTATGGGAATATATATGCAACATAAACTTTCCTATCTCAATCACTTCCAGGTATACCATTCAAGGGGGTTAATCACACTCTCAATATTGCGGTACCCTCACCACCTTCCATTACTAAAACTACCCCATCTCCCCAAACTGAAACCCTACACCAACTATGCATTAACACCCCATACCCCTGTCCCTACCTCTGGAAGCCTGCACCCTAATTTCTGTCTCTATGAGCTTTCCAATTCTGCATTTTCCTTATAGTAACTATGTGGCTTAAATTTAATATCCTAAACATATAACAATCTCATTTGCTTCAATACAACTTAACTGCAATAGTTAAAAATGCACTGTCCCTGTCCCCTTCCATCCCCTCTCCTTTATATAGTTCTTGTCTGCAAATTACATGTTTATATACTATGAGTCCAAAACCACTGGCTTCTCATTACATTTTATGCATTTGCCTTTTAAATCCTGTAGAAAGTAAAAAGTGGAGTTACAAAGAAAAATTATACTAGTTCTGGTATTTATATTTGCTGTGTCACTACCCTCACAGAAGATCTTAATTTCTTTTTGCAATATCCATCTTTCTCTACTATCTTTCCCTTCAATATGCCAAACTCTCTTTAGTATCTCTTTCAGGGCTGGTCTAGTAGTGATAAACTCTCTCGGCTTTTGTTTATCTGGGAATGTCTTAATCTCTCCCTCATTTTTGAAAGGCAGTTTTGCTGGATGTAGAATTCTTGCTTGGCAATTTTATTTTTGCTTCCGGCACTTTAAATACACCTTCCCACTCCCTTCTTGTCTCCATGGTTTCCATGAGAAATTGATCCTTAAGCTTATTGAGGTTATATGTGACAGGTTTCTTCTCTCTTGTAGCTTTCAGAATTCTCTCTTTATCTTTGGCATTCAGTAGTTTGACTGTAATATATGCCGCAGCGTGGGCCTATTTGAGTTTCTCCTGCTTACAGTTTGTTAACATTTTAGATGTGCATAGGCAAGCTTTTCATTAAATTTGGGAAGTTTTCTGCCATTTCTTCTTCCAATATTCTCTCTGCCCCTTTTTCTCTTTCCCTTCTGGGGCTCCCTCAATGTATATATTGTTATGCTTGATAGCGTCTCACAGGTTCCTCAGGCTCTGTTCACTTTTCTTCATTCTTTCTTCTTTCTGCTCCTAAGAAGGAATGATTTCCATTGCCTTATCTTGAAGTTCTCTGATTCTTTCTTCCTCCAGCTCCAATCTGCTGTTGAATCCCACTAAGAGATGTTTAAGTTTTTTTACTGTGGTCTTCAGCTCGTTTTGGTTCCTTTCCATAATTTCCATCTCCCTTTGGATATTCTCTTTGTGTTCACCTATCCTTTCCCTGATTTCCTTAGTTATTTGTACATGTATTTCTTTAGCCTTTTGTGCTGGTTTGAAAGGAAGTATGCCCCCTAAGAAAAGCCATGTTTTAATGTAAGTCCCATTTCATAAAGGTAGAATAATCTCTAGTCAATACTGTATGTTTGAAACTGTAATGAGATCATCTCCCTGGGTGATGTGATTTAGTCAAGAGTGGTTGTTAAATTGGATTAGGTGACGACATGTCTCCACCCATTTGGGTG
>PVIY010022492.1:0-40771 GCA_004026745.1 Myrmecophaga tridactyla
TCTTGTAAATCAACTCTTAACTCCAGTTTGGTAAAAGTTAAAAGATGGTACATGCAATCAGATTTCCAAGATGCCTAGATGGCCTTTTACACTCCAAAATCTTTAACTGTTTTTGATGGAAGTATGTATTCTTTCAGATCTTCTTAATCAGTATAAATTGATCATAATTTAACCTTCATATATATTTGTAAATGTAGAGAGCTGTTGTGTGATCTGGGGTTGAATGACCTAGCCTGTCACCCATTTTACAAAATAAGGTGCTCCTGTTGTACCCTCTTCATGCTTGCGTTGTACGATTTATTGCACTACCATAACCACCTGTGGACACCTCTCTTACTTCCAACAGATCATGACCTCTTTAAGAGCAGGCAACGTCTACTCACTCTATCACAGTCCTTACCACAGAGTACTCATAATCAGTTTGGAAGTGATATTAGTCCCCATTGTTTATGCTGAAAATTAGAACATAGTATCAGCTGATATCTTAAATGCTGATACATTTTTACATCTTAATTGTTTTATAATTACATTATCAACAAATCATATGAAAATTTGGGATTGGTTTCTTGAAATTTTTAGCTTTCATCCTCATATTAAGTATTTCATTGAGAGTAAAGTGGTAAATATAGGTATATTTATTTTCTGATAGAACAGTACTTTTTCTTCTTCTCCAAAATGTACCAGGATTATTTAAACACAGTATACTTCCCAATACTTAAAATGATTTACTATATCTTTAAAATATGAGGTGATTAAAATTTTTATAGTAAAAGTTACTATGCTCCAGGAAATGCTGTTTTGTTTTTTTTTTTCAGATGGTTGTCCTTGCCATCTCAGTCAGAGCAGGCAGTCATGTCCCTGTCCAGTTCGGCTTGCCCCTTATTGCTTACAATACGAGACCGTTTACTTCAATTGGAGCAGCAGCTTTGTTTCTCCCTATTTAAAATTTTCTGGCAAATGCTTGTAGAGAAACTGGATATATACATCTACCAAGAAGTAAGTAAGAGTAAACATTATAGGGGTGCATGGGTAGTTCAGTGGTAGAATTCTTGCCTGCCAAACTGGAGACCTAGATTGGATTCCTGGTTCATGCACTTCAAAAAAAAAGAGCAAACTGTATTATTGGGCTATGATGCTAAAGGCAACTGGAATATTATATGAATTTTTCTTTGTTTCAGATAATTCTTGCCAATCACTTCAATGAAGGAGGAGCAGCTCAGTTGCAGTTTGATATGACCCGGAATCTTTTCCCTTTGTTTTCTCATTATTGCAAGAGACCAGAAAATTATTTTAAGCAGTAAGCTCCATATTTAACTATTAATATTGATGTATCAAACTGTTAGAAGAAATTGACTCATTTTTTAACAATTATAGGGCCCTATGAATGTTTGGTGGAATATGTATAGAATCATTAAAAAGTTAATTTCCTATCTGTCGTGTCTAGAGCACAATGCTAAGCGCAATGGGAAAATTAAAATAATATAAGATGTGAATCATGACCTCAAAAAGTTTACCAGAACTGGATATAAATTATATCTTGGGCTTTATTTACTAGCATTTGGTTTAATGCTCCTATTTGCTTATCACTGGGGGATAAAATGGAAAATGAGAGCAAGTACAGTTTGCCATATTCAACAGATAGAAGAAATTACAAATATTGTCTAGCTTCTGGAGGAAATTTGTTTTTTTAAACATTTGATATTAATTTGGTTCTAAATGTAACTATAAATGTATATAGAATTAGTATTTTCAGAAATTGTTGGTTTAAATTTTATTTAATGGTTTCTGAGATTATAAAGTATTCCTTTTATGCACATAAGTGTATAAAATATAAGTGGAAAACTATTTCTGTTTATTTTAGTATTCTACTTTTCTGCTGCTTCTTTCATTTTACCCCTTAATTAAAGTCTAGCTATATTTAATAGATTGTTAGTGTCAGTGTTTTAAGGGTAGTAATTGAAACCAGTGATTCTATTACCTTATAGTAATCCAGTGAAATAACACTGAAATAGATAGTTTAATTTGCTAAACAAGCCCAGTAACAGACCCATAAATAAATTTTTTAGAGGACATATGGACAACAAGTACAGGCAAGATGTTTAGTTTTTCAAAATGAAATTATTATACGATAAAATGGATGATATATATAGATAATGGAGAGTTCATTTCCCTCTTGCTTTTTTTTTTTTTTTAAACAGTGTAAAAGAAGCCTGTATTATCTTGAATATGAACATTGGATCTGCCCTACTTCTGAAAGATGTACTACAGTCAGCTTCAGAGCAACCTCCTGCTATAGCAGCATTAAATGAAATTGGAATTTACAAATTAGCTCAACAAGATGTTGAGATTCTACTTAATCTGAGAACAAACTGGCCTAACACTGGAAGATAATACAGGTCTTTCAGGAAAAGCCTTTTGTTTTTATTTTTGAACAAAGAAGAAACCAATTGGACTTCAAGATGTATGATAAAGTTCTATATTAATGGAACTGCACAACTAAGAATTTCATGGAAGCATTTATTATCTTGGACTTAAGGTGTTACTAAAATGCCGACCATATTTCTTGAGTCCTCCTGTTCCTAAGAAAACAAAAAAATAAAACTCAGAAATTAAGAAAACTCAAAATAATTCTGTTTACAAATATAAATGCTGATGATTCTGTTGAATATAAGAGCATAGATAATAAATTATAACCAACTTTCAATTTCCTGTGCTAATTATCAGAGACTCTGTCATTAATAACAAGTGAATATGTAAAAAAAAAATCATTTTAGAATCATGTGTTTGGTCAGAGAATTCACTGTATTTCTGTAAGAAAACATAGTATGAAAAATGGTAGCTAAGGTAGAATTGCTCTTCATTTTCCACAAATGCTGTCTCCTTCAAAATACTTCATAGTTCCATTCCATGTGATAGTGGGCAACATCTTTCTGCCTGCAACATTTCAGGCTACAGCACTCTGCCTTACCCTTTTTCTCCTCGGATATGGAATGGAATTAAACATTTTTTTTTTTTTTATTTTGGTTTAGTATTTATGTAATTGATGATGAAGTGGGACTCTTAAATTTTCTTTTTATTCTGACCTTTCCTTGGCCTTGGGTATTATTATGTAATGATTTTTTTAAAAAAATAAATCCTCAGACAGTAAAACTTTTAAACAAATTGAACTAGATTAACAAGAGGTTTCATATAACTATCAACTTTTATAACAATAATAGTATTATTTATTTTTTCCCCTGACTTAACAATTAGTCCTTTTCGTGTTTATACACCTCAGATCTACATTTTTTATGTGAGGCTGTCATACAACCTGTACTATCAACAAGCATTTACTTTACAATAAATAAATTCAAAGAAATATTTTGAATATTATGAAGAAGGCTCTTGGTGCCCTAACTGATCCCCACCCTAGTGAGTCAGTCTGCACCCTGGCCCTGTTTTGGCTGGGAAAAACTGACTTGGGAAAGTTCTCTCTTGTATGCCTCCCCTCCCAGAATTTGCCCTCCAGATAAAAGCAGCTTGAGATAAGGAAAGGAGTGCAAAAAAATAATAATAATAATAAATAAATAATACAAGATATTCTGTGGCACAAAGGGGGAATGAGGTGTGTCTGCTGGAAAACAGAAGGGAGAACCAAACTACTGTAAAGTGGGGAACTCCAAAACAACTCATAAGCAAAAGACCAGGACAAGACAGAAGCCCAGAAAGACAGGAATAACCCTGTACAATGCATTCGCCTTGGGTAGACCTGCCTGATAGGAGGACTGAAGCTCAAGAAAATCACTCTTATCACCAGCTGGTTATAAAATCAAGAAACAGAAATCTCAAGGAATAAATCCCAGAGTTAACATTTTAAAATATTAAAATGTACAATGTGCCACAAAAGGGTATAAGACAAACAGGAACTGATGGCCCATTAAACAGAACAGCATAAACATCCAGAAAACACCAATAAAGACCAGAACTACTGGAGCTGAAGACCACAATAACTGAAATGAAAAATTCCCAGAGGGTTTCAAGAATAGATTGGAACTGGCAGAAGAAAGGATCAGTGAAGATACTTGAAATAAATCAGCTAAGGAGCAGAAAGAAAAAATAATTATAAAAAGGGGAAAATGGCCTAAGACCCCTCTGAGACACCATCAAGCATACCAATACATGCATTATGAGAGTCACAGAAGGAGAAGAGAGAAGGAGGCAGAAGGAATATTCAAAGAAATAATGACAGAGAAGTTCCCAAACTTAGCAAAAGATGTGAATATGCACATCCAAGAAACCCAGAAAACACCAAACAGGATAAATATGAAATAAAATACATCCTGTCATATACTGATTACACTATTGAATGCAAAGGACAAGGAGAGAGTTCTGAAAACTACAAGAGAAAAGCAATGTTTTATGTACAAGGGAGTCCTAATTAGTTTGCTGATTTCTTATTGGAAACCACAGAGGCAAAAAGGCAGTGGGTTGAAATACTTAAAGTGCCCCCCAAAAATAATTGCCAAGCAACAATTTTATATCCAGCAAGACTTTGTTTCAAGAATGAGGGGGAGACATTCCCAGATAAAAACTGAGAGAATCTGATACTACTAGATCTTCCCTACAGGCAATGCTAAAGAGAGTTCTTCAGCATTGAAAGGAAAGGACAGTAGACAGTGATTAAAAATGGCGTAAAGAGTAGAATGCTTGCCTGCCATGTGGGAGACCTGGATTTGATTCCCAGCTCAAGCACCCCTCTGAAAACAAAATTTGAAAAATGAGGAAGAGATGTTTGGTGCAAAATTTATATTTTGGGTAATGCATTATCTAATTTAACTTGTATGGTCAGTTTATTTGAATACCATAATTACATGGAATCTTGAATAGGGAAGGAGATCTTGCTGGTTTGTATAGGTTAGTGTGATGCCCCAATACATCCCAGAGTAATTTGGGCGGAGAACAAAAAAGTATTTGCAAAGTCCCCTTGGGGGTCTGGAGAGAAAGGAGGAAATATTCAACTTCCCTATTTGGGGAATTCCTGATAGTCTCACAAGCAGTGGGAACAACCAAATCAATAGGCCGAGCTCTTGATCTTGGGATTTACCCCTATGAAACTTACTCCTGGCAAAGGAGAAACTAAGCCTACTGATAATTATGCCTAAGAGTCACTACCAGAGAGCTTTTGTTGCTCAGATGTGGCCTCTCTCTAAGCCAACTCAGCAGGTGAACTCACTGCCCCCCGACCCCCATACACACACATAAGACAGGACTTCCAGGGGTGTAAATCTCCCTGGCGACATGGGACAGGGCTCCTCGGATGAGCTGGGACCCGGCATCATGGAATTGAGAAAGCCTTCTTGACCAAAAGGGGGAAGAGAGAAATGAGACAAAATAAAGTTTCAGTGGCTGAGAGATTTCAAACAAAGTCAAGAGGTTATCCTGGAGGTAATTCTTATGCATTATATAGATATCCCTTTTTAGTTTATGGTGTATTGGAGTGGCTAGAGGGAAGTACCGGAAACTGTTGAACTGTGATCCAATAGCCTTGATACTTAAAGACAAGTGTATAACTATATAGCTTTATAATGTGACTGTGTGATTGTGAAAACCTTGTGTCTGATAAGTAAAAAAAATAAGGATAAAAAATAAATAACAGGGCAGATTGAAATACTAGTGGTCAATGAGAAAGATGTAAGGGGTATGGGATGTATTGAGCTTTTTGTTTTTTCATTTTATTTCTTTTTCTGGAGTGATACAAATGTTCTAAAAGTGATCATGATGATGAATACACAACTATGTGATATTTCAAACCACTGATTGTATACTTTGGATGGACTATTTGTGTGAGGATATCTCAATAAAACAACAAAAAAAAAAAAACGAGAGAGAGATATTTCCCAGATAAACAAAAGCTGAGGAAATCTGTCACCACTAGACCTGCCCTACAAGCAATGCTAAAGAGAGTTCTTCAGTATTGAAAGGAAAGGACAGTAGACAGTGGTTAAAAATGGCATAGAGATTAGAATGCTCACCTGCCATGTCGGACACCCAAGTTCGATTCCCAGCCCATGCACCCCCCAAAAAACAAAAACAAAATGACATAAAGACAGGCAGTATAACAATTTGGGTAATTAGAAATGCCAGTACTATTGTAATATATTGTTTGGTATGTAACTCCCCGTCTTCCTACAGGTGCTAAAAAGCAAATGTACAAAGAGTAATCATAAATCTATTGTTTTGGACATGCAATGTACAAAAGAATAAGTGGTAACAAGTCAAAAGAAAAAAGAGGTAGAGGACTTCCAGGAATATAGCCGACTAGAGAAGCCCGAGATTAGCCCAGCTCCATGGAAAAGTTAGAGAAGGGACAGGAGGGTAACTGAAGCGGCAATTCTAAGGCCTTAGACTACTGAAAGAAATCAACTCCCAAAGTAAATCAATCAAGATATTTACATGCGACGAAGATTGCAGAAGATCACTAACACATCACAATGAAGACAGATATAGCCCTGCCTAATGACCAAATTAAAACACCATAGGAGATGCAGAGATTGGAACAACTAATCAAAGACGTTCATACAACTCTACTTAATAAAATAAGTGGGGCAGCAAATGACATAAAGGAGATGAAGAAGACAGCAGAAGAGCACAAAGAGGAATTTGAAAGAATAAATAGAAAAATAGCAGAAATCACTGAGATTAAAGTCTCTGTTGAACAAATAAAAAACATACTAGAGGCACACAACACCAGATCAGAAGGGACCGAAGAAATAATAAGTGATATAGAGGACAGGATAATTGACTTTGAAAACTCAAAACAGCAAATGGCAAAAAAAAGATGGAAAAAATTGAATGGGAACTCAGGAAAATGATAAAACAAAGTACACAAATATAAGAATCATCGGTGTACTAGAAGAAGAAGAAAAGAGTAAAGGGCTAGGAAGAGTAGTTGAGGATATAATGGGGGAAAACTTCCCAACCCTCATAAAGGAAGTTTTTACCCTCCTTTATACTCGAAACAGAATAAATCCAAATAGGCCTTCCCCATGGCAATACTAATCAGTCTGTCAAATGATGAAGAGAAGCAGAAAATCCTGAAAGCAGCAGGAGAAAAACAATCTACTACATACAAGGGAAACCAAATAAGACTGAGTTCAGACTACTCAACTAGGACCTTGGAGGCAAGAAGGCAGTGGTATGATGTATCAGATCCTGAAAGAGAAAGATTTCCAGCAAAGAATACTGTACCCAGCCAAACTGTCCTTCAAAATTGAGGGAGAGATTAAAGTTTTCACAGACAAAAAAGTCCTGAAAGAATTTGTCAACAAGAGACCAGCCCTACAAGAAATAGTAAAAGGAGTTCTGCCGGCTGAAAAAAAAAAGAGAGAGAAGAGGAAGGTCTGGAGGAGGGCACAAATTGAAGGGTACCACCAAGAGTAATTTAAAGAATACAAGGAGAAAGAGGGAAAAGAATATGTAGATCTGATAAATAAAATAAAAAAGATAAGATGGTGGAATCAAGAAACACCTTTTCAGTAATAACTTTGAAGGTTAACTGACTAAACTTACCAATAAAAAGATACAGTTTGGCACAATGGATTTAAGAAACATAATCCAGCTATATGCTGCTTACAAGAGACTCTTCTTAGACACAAGGATACAAATAGATTGAAAGTGAAAGGATGGAAAAAAAGATTTTCCACACAAGTTGTAACCAAAAGAAAGCAGGAGTAGCTGTACTAATATCAGACAAAATAGACTTTAAATGTAAAGACATCATAAGAGACAATGAAGGCTGCTACAAAAAGGAACAACGAGGCATGCAATGATGTGAATGAACATGAGACATATGGTGAGATGAAATAAGCCAGAAACAGAAAAACAACAATGGTATGGGCACCTTTAGAAAATGCTTATAAGAAAACAGGGGACTAGACTGTAAGCTTTTAGAGCAGACACATTAAGTCCAGAGTGGTGACTATTTCTGGATTTTGAAAGGCTGTTTTACATATATAACCTGATATTTAGAGATAAGATCGAAGCCGAACAGATTGGGGTTAAAGTAGTTCAGAACATAGGGGTAAGGAAGACAGTGTCTATATTTTGGAACCACACATACTCTTTGAGACCAATGGAAGAAAGGTTTACTTGATCTGGAACTGACATTTTCTGTAGTGCATAATCTAATTCAACCTATCTGTACAGCTCGTTTGAACAACTGAAACACAGGAAGCACAGTATAAGAAACAGGTCCTTTAATCCTGTATAGATTATTGTAAGGCCTAGAAACATCCTAGAGTATATTAAGCAGATAATCAAAAAGTATTGGCAAAGTCCCCAGAGGGAGGGGAGAAAGACTATGGAACTATTAAACCTTACCATCAGGGAACCCCTGATACTCTGTCAAACTTTAGGGGCACCCAAATCAATAGGCCACGCCCTCGATCATGAGGCTACTCTTGTGAAGCTTATGTAGGTACTTAGACTACCAATAGGCATGCCTAAGAGTTACTTCTGGAGGACCTCGGTTGTTGCTCTGATGCAGCTTCAGTCTCCCTAAGCCCCACTCTGCAAGTGAAATCATTGCCCTCCTCCCTACGTAGGAAATAACATTTAGGGGTGAAAGTTTCTCTGGCAACGTGGGAGAGGACTCCCAAGGATGAATGCAGACCTGGCACCATGGGATCAACAATTACATCCTGACCAAAAGGGGGAAAAGAAGTGAAACTAATAAAATATCAGTGGCAGAGAGAGTTCAAATAGAGTCAAGAGGCTACTCTAGTAGTTGCTCTTATGCAAGCTTCAGGTAAACCTTGCTACCTATCATAACCTGCCAACTCCCAACCAGGACTATTCCAGCCAATCCTAAAGAATACCTAGGGCAATATATAAGATTCCACAAGGGTTCCAGGCCCTAGAGTAACTTTCTAGAAACCTCCAACCTTCAAATGGGTCCCTAGTCCAGATAAGTCCTGAAACCTAGCCCAGAACATCAAACAGTTCCATCTCCCTACCCCATATTAGTGACAGACTTTTCCAATATCAAAAATTTAGAATGCCAAACAACCTCAAAGAGAGGTATGGAAGGATTAAAGGTGATAGTGGAATTATCCAAGAAAGATAGGATTTAACAAATGAATATGAATGCTAAATCATTAAACTGATATCTCTACAAGTCTTCAGAATTTTAGAGCAGCTAGAAGTAAAAACTTAAAATTGTGAAATTGTAACCCATATCAAAGTCTGAAATATGTTTTACAACTAAATGTGGTGCTGTGCTTTGAAATTTATAGCTTTTTGTATATATGTTATTGTTCACAAAAAAAAGAAGGAAAAAAAGTCGATTGTGATAATAAAAAAATATTTAAGCCTTCTAGCCTCCTATATTCTGGAGCAGCTAGAAGGAAAAATATGAGAGGATCATATGGTAGCCCATGACAAACTCTGGGATCTATCCTGTAACCACTTTTTGAAGAGTGCTTTGAAAACTATTGCTTTTTTATTTCTTTGCTTTGTATATATGTTATACTATACAATAAAAAAAGTTAAAAAAAAAAAAAAGTTAGAATGGGCATAGCCCAAATGCCTCTACAGAGTATGAGAAAGATCAGATGTGATGGTGGAGTTATACAGAGAAAGGTGGGTTTAACAAATGAGTACTGAATCATTTTACTGATATTTCTTTTAGCCTCTAGTACCTTTGAGCAGCTAGAAATAAAAACCTAATATTGTGGAATTGTAACATACCAAACTGTGAAATCTGTTCTACAACTATTTGTTGCAATGTACTTTGAAATGTATTGCTTTTAGGTATATATGTTATTTACAGAGAAGGAGTATAACAGAGAAGATAGGATTTAACAAGTGAGTATGACTACTGAATCAACACATTGTCTTTTCTGTTGGTCTCCAGTGTCTTGGAGGCGCTAGAAGGAAAAACCTGAAATTGTGAAACTGTAACCCATATCAAACTGAGAAATCTGTTCCATAACTACTTGTTAAAATGTACATTGAAATTTATTGCTTTTTTTGTATATATTTCACAATAAAAAATGTTTAAAAAAAGGTACAGGAAATCAGGGATTTACTAAATGTATATGTGTATGCTATTGAGATTAACTTGATATAAAATCAAATATGATTATTATATATTTAGGATATTAAATTTTAACCCCATGGTTACCACACAGAAAATGATGAAAAAGATATCCAGATAAAAATGAGAAGATACTTAATATGGCACAACAGAAAAAATCAAATATATATAAAAGTAGGCATTAATGGAAGAATTGAGGGACAAAAAAGGTATAAGACCTACAAAAGATAAATAGCAAAAAGGCAAAAGGAAGCCTTGCATTATTAATAGTGACTTTAAATGTATATGGATTAAATTCCAATATGGAGTTAAATGTAAATGTAAATGGATTAAATTCCAAATCAATTTCTTTGTCTTTTTCAGTGAAAAGGCAGAGAATGGCAGAATGGACAAAAAAAAAAAAACAAAAAAACATGGCCTATCTATAATATGCTGCCTGCAAGAGACTCACTTTAAATTCAAGATACAAGTAGGTTGAAAGAGAAGGGATGGAAAAAATATATCATGCAAGTTTAACAAAAAAGAGAGCTGGAATAGCTATACTAATACCAGATAAAACAGACTTTAAGTCAAAAACTGTTTTGAGGGACATAGATGGACTATATATTGATAAAGGGGAACAACTCTACAAGAAGATGTAACAATCATAAATATATATGCACCTAATAGCAGAGCCCCAAAATATGAGGCAAATATTGACAGATTTGAAGGGAGAAACTGATAGTTGTACGTTAATAATAGGAGATTTTAATATACCACTTCTAACAATGGATAGAACATTTACTGAGAATAGCAATAAGGAAATATAAGACTTGAATGATATGCTAAACCAACTCGACCTAAGAGAGATATATAGAACATTTCACCCAACAGAAAAAGAATACAATGATCCTGGATCATTCTCCAGGATAGACCATGTGTTAGGTCACAAAAACAACTCAATAAATTAAAAATATTGAAATCATTCAATGTATATTCTCAGACCACAATGGAAGGAAGCTAGAAATCAATAACAGAGGGAGAAACAGAACATCCACAAATAAGTAAATTAAACAACACACTCTTACACAACCAATGGGTTACAGAAGAAATTATAAAATATCTTGAGGTGAATGAAAATAAAAATATGATACACCAAAACTAATGGGATGCAGCAAAGGCAGTGCTGAGAGGGAAATTTATAATTCTAAATGTTTACATTAAAAAAGAGAAAATCTTCAAATCAGAGACCCAATCTCAAAGCTGGAAGAACTAGAAAAAGAAGAGCAAAACAACACAAAGCATGCAGATGGAAGGAAATTAACATTACAGCAGAAATAAATGAAATAGAGAATAGAAAAACAATAGAATCACAAAACCAAAATTTGGTTCTTTAAAAAGATCAGTAAAATTGACAAATCATTACTTAGAATAACAAAGAAAAAAAGAGAGCGGACACAAACTAAAAATCAGAAATGAAAAGGGAAGAACATTACTACCAACCACACTGAAATAAAAAGGACATAAGAGGGTGGTACAACTGGAGTTCAGTGACAGAATTCTCATGTGCCATGCCGGAGACCTAGGTTCGATTCCCGGAGTCTAACCATGCCCCAAAAAATTAAATAAAGAAAGGACATAGGTTACTGTGAACAACTGTATGCCAATTAATTAGATAATTTAGATTAACTGGACAAATTCTTAGAAACACACAAACTACCTACATTGTCTCGAGAAGAAACAGAAGATTTCAACAAATCAATTACTAGTTAAAAGAGTAAATCAGACATCAAAAACCTCCTAACAAAGAAAACCCTAGGACCAAATGGCTTCTCAGAAGAGTTGAATTCTTGATATTCTCACAAGCAGTGCAGACAACCAAAGCAATAGGTTGAGCCCCAATGTTGGGGTTTTTTCATATGAAACTTAACCCACAAAGGATAAGTCAAGCCCACTTAAAATTAGGCCCAAGAGTCACCCCCCAAGAGAACCTGTTTCGTTGCTCAGATGTGGCCTCTCTCTCCAGCCAACACAAAAAGCAAACTCACTGCCCTCCCCCTGTCTACGTGGGACATGACTCCCAGGGATGTGGACCTTCCTGGCAACATGGGAGAGATCCTGGAATGAGCTGAGACTCAGCATCGAGGGATTGAGAAAACCTTCTCGACCAAAAGGGGGAAGAGTGAAATGAGCCAAAGTAAAATGTAAATGGCTGAAAGATTCCAAACAGAGTTGAGAGGGTATCCTAGAAGTTATTCTTATGTATTAAATAGATATCACCTTGTTAGTCAAGATGTAATGGAGAGGCTGAAGGGAACTGCCTGAAAATGTAGAGCTGTGTTCCAGTAGCCATGTTTCTTGAAGATGATTGAATAATGATATAGCTTTCACAATGTGACTGTGTGATTGTGAAAACCTTGTGTCTGATGCTCCTTTTATCTACCTTGTCAACAGACGAGTAGAACATATGGGATAAAAATAAATAATAGGGGGAACAAATGTTAAAATAAATTTAGTTTGAAATGCTAGTGATCAATGAAAGGGAGGGGTAAGGGGTAAGGGGTATGGTATGTGTAAAATTTTTTTTCTGTTGTCGTTTTATTTCTTTTTCTGAATAGATGCAAATGTTCTAAGAAATGATCATGATGATGAATATGCAACTATGTGATGATATTGTGAATTAATTACTGATTATATATGTAGAATGGAATGATCATAAGTTAAGAATGTTTGCATTTGTTTGTCGTTATATTTTTAAAAAATTTAAAAATTAATTAAAAAAAAAAAAGAAGAAATCAACCCTCAAGTTTAAGGCCAACTGATTTTTCTTTTTTTCTTTTTTTTTTTTTTTGCATGGGCAGGCACTGGGAAATGAACCCAGGTCTCCAGCATGGCAGGTGAGACCTCTGCCTGCTAAGCCACCGTGGCCCACCCCCAACTGATTTTTAACAAGGTGGCAAAAACTACTCAATTGGGAAAGAATAGTCTCTTCAACAAATGGTGCAGAGAAAACTGGATCTCCATTTGCAAAGAAAAGATGGAGGAACCCTACCTTATGCAATATACAAATATTAATTTGAAAAGGATCAAAGACCTAAATATAAAGAGTCAGAATTACCAAACTCCTAGAAGAAAATGTAGGGAAGCATCTTTTGGATCTTGTGTTAGACAATGTTTCTTAGACTTTGAATAAGATACGAATAAAGCTGATCTGGATAGGCCTGGCATAGATCAGAATATAGGGTAAAAGATGATATCGTCCATATTTTAAAACTTCAACTTCTGTGTGAGACCAAAGGGAGAGATGTTTATTTGGTGCAAAATTTATATTTTAGGTAGTGCATTACCTAATTTAACTTGTATGATCAATTTAGTTGAACACCATAAGTACATGGAACCTTGAATATGGCGTGATCTTGTTGGTTTGTACAAGTTAGTGTACTGCCCCGATGTATGCCAGAGTAATTTGGGTAGTGAACAAAGAAGTATTTGCAAAGCCCCCTTGGAGTAATGGGGGGAAAGAGGGAAATACTCAACATTTCCATTTGGAGAATTCCTGATATTCTCACAAGCGGTGGGGACAACAAAATCAACAGGCTGAGCCTAGATCTTGGGGTCACCCTTATGAAAGTTATTATCAAAGGATAGGTTAAACCTACTTATAATTATCCCTAAGAGTCACCTCCAGAGAACCTCATTTGTTGCTCAGATGTGGCCTTGCTCTCTAAGCCAACTTGGCAAGTGAACTCACTGCCCTCCCCTGTCCTACATGGGACATGACTTCTATGGGTGTAAATCTCCCTGTCAATATGGGACAGAACTTCCAGAATGAGCTGGGACCAAGCATCATGGGATTGAGAAAGCCTTCTTGACTGAAAGGGGAAAGACAGAAATGAGACAAAATAAAAGTTTCAGTGGCTGAGAGATTTCAAAGTCCAGAGGTTATCCTTATACATTATACAGATATCCCTTTTTAGTTTAAGATGTTTGGGAGTGGCTGGAGGGAACCGAAACTGTTGAGCTGTGTTCCAGTAGCCATGTTTCTTGAAGATGATTGTATAATGAATCAGCTTTTGCAGTGTGACTGTGTGATTGCGAAAACCGTGTGTCTGATGCTCCTTTTACCCAGGGTATGGACAGATGAGTTCAAAAAATGGATAAAAAATAAATAAATGATAGGGGGTTAAGGGGTTAAAATAAATTGGGCAGATGGAAATACTAGTCAATGAAAGGGAGGGGGTAAAGGGTATGGTATTATGAGTTTTTCTTTTTCTTTTTTTTTGGAGTGATGCATATGTTCTAAAAATGATCATGGTGATGAATACAAATTTATGTGATGATATTGTGAACCACTGGTTGTACACCATGTATGGATAGTATGTGTGTGAAGATGTGTCAATAAAAATATATACTTTTTAAAGGAGCAAAAGACTTAAATAGATATCTCTCAAAAGAAGATATACAAATTGTCAGAGAACACACAAAAAATGCTCAACACTGTTAGCTATCAGGGAAATGCAAATCTCAACGTAATGAGATATCATTTCATACCCATTAGAATGGCTACTATTAAAAAAAAGGAAAATACGTTTCGGTGAGGATGCAAAGAAACAGGAACATTCATTCACTGCTGGTGGCAATGCAAAATGGTGCAGCTGCTGTGGAAGACAGTTTGATGGCTCCTCAGAAAGCTAAGTATAGAACTACCCTATGATCTGGCAATTCCATTGCTAGGTATATACCCCAAAGAATTTAAAGCAGGGACTCAAACAGATATCTGCACACAGATGTTTACGGTAGCCTTATTCACAATTGCCAAAAGATGGAAGCAACCCAAGTGCCCATCAACTAATGAATGGATTAAATGTGGTAAATACATATAATAGGATATTATTTAGCCATAACTATTGCTGAGGTTCTTTTGTTGTTGTTGCCAATAGCAAACTGCTTTTCCATTCATGGAGAATTCATGCCTTTCAAGCATTTTAAATATGACAATATTTATAAATGTATGGTTTAAAGAAAATGTTTAAATTCTTTTTTCTAATTTTCTTTCTCTTCAGATAGATTCTTTCAACAAGTTCTTTGTAGTAATGACTATGCTGACTTCAATTTTGGAGTATAGTAGCTACATGTTAAAGATGAACTTATCGATGCCAACACAAAACTTGCTGCTGTGTTTTTTTTTCCAGTGCTAAGTAAAATACAGAAAAAATAAACAAAAACGAATGAAGTCCTAATAGATGCAACAAAGTGGATGAACCCTGAAGACATCATGTTGAGTGAAATAAGCCAGACACAAAAAGACAAAATGTATGATTTCACTGATTCCAAACAATTAGAATAAGCAAACTCATAGAGTCAGAATCTAGTATACGGGTTACCAGGGGATGGAGGGGGTGGGGATAGGGAATGGGAAGTTAAGGCTTAAAATGTACAGGGTTGTTATTTGGAATGATGGAAATGTTTTGGTAATGGATGGTGGTGATGGCTGCACAAGTTGGGAATGCAGTAAACAACACTGACATATATATCTGATTGTGATTAAAAGGGGAAATGTCAGATAATACATATGGCAACAGAATGAAAAAATTTTTTAAATCCTTGGAACTACACTACTCAAACAGTGAACCCTACCTAAGTGGGCTTAAGTGAACAGTACAATTATAGAAATGAGTTTTCATCAATTGTAACAAATGTTCCACACCAATGGAAAGGGGTTAAAATAGGGTGGTATGTAGGAATCCTCTATTTTATGCATGGTTATTCTGTAAACTCAATTTTTCTAATTGAAAAAAAAAGTAAACTTACACTTCATGCCTGAACTTATCCAAAGTTATTGAATGTCCGTCATCATTTAAAACTTCATCTGCAGTACATAAACCCAAGGTTTTTAGGGCTATAAAAGTCAGAAAGAGAGGAAATGAAAATACATATAGGGAGAGAATTATTTTCAGGTAGATTCTGTTATGAAAACCACAAACTATTACCTCTGTGTGTAGAAGATACTGACCTTCTTTATACTGCACGAATGATATGCTGCCTCTACCTGAGGTGTCCATCATCTCAAACATAGCCACAATGTTAGAGTTATCCATAAAGAAAGGAAAGGCCACACCTGTTAATTTGGCAAGTCTCAATCGTTCCAATACAGCTATTAAATAGTCTCTTGGTTTTTCTGCAAAAAAATAATTCCAGATAGGAAATGAAAACATATTAATGACTGGAAACAGTCATTAAACAATTATTACATATCTATGTGCAAGGTACTGTACTCGACACTAGCAATACAAGGCTTTCACGAAATAGTCCAGCAGAAAAGGCAGACAGTGATAATTAAATTATTTATTATGTATACAAGTGTCATACATGAGATGAACAAATCAGAAATTCCAGAGATTGGACCTGGGCATTTTAAATTTTACTTATTTATTTTTTGCTTTTTATACAAATATTTATTATGGTATTGTAACAGAGTTTTCCATCTTAACCATATTTTAAGTGTACACAATTGCTTTTTTCTTCTATTACAGCATTGCAAAAAGTACTGAGTTACCATTAACCATTCCCCACAAACACACCCAGCTGCCTTCTTAAAAAATTGTAAAAATAAATCATATTTTAACTTTGTCATTTTGATACTAGACCAATTTTTCTAAATAAAATTACTTGAAAACTTTTTAAAAAAATTGTATAATAAAACATATATACTAAGCACAGAAAGAAAAAAGTAATAGTTTTCAAGGCATTCTTCAACAAGTAGTTACATGACAGATCCCAGAGTTTGTCAGAGCTACCATACTATCATCTTAGATTTTCTCTTCTAGCTGCTCCAACATATAAGAGGCTAGAAGGAATAAATATTTTTTTGTCATCACAATCAACCTTTATTTTTCTTTTTTTGTGAAAAATAACATACATACAAAAAAGCAATAAATTTCTAAGCACAGCAGAACAATTAGTTGGAGAAGAGATTTCAGAGTTTGGTATGGGTTACAATTCTACAATTTTAGGTGTTTACTTCTAGCTGCTTTAAGATCCTGGAGACTAAAAGAAATAACAATTTAATGATTCAGCAATCATATTCGTTTTTTAAACCCTACCTTCTCTGTATAACTCCACCAACGTCTTTGCTCTTGCTGTCCCAAGAATATGTAGAATGGTATTTTGCTATGACCATTCTAACTTTTTCATGTTGGAAGGGGCTGTCAATGATTTGAGGTAGGAAGATGGAACCAGCTGATGTTCTGGAGAGGCTGGGCCCTCTAGGCCTCAGGAGCTATATAGTCCAGGGACCCATCTAGAGGCTGTAGGCCTCTGGAAAGCTACCCCAGTGCATGGAACCTTTGTGGAATCTTATATATTGTCCTAGGTGTTATTCAGGATTGGCTGGAATGGTCTTGGTTGGGGCCTGGCAAGTTATGGTAGGTCTACTTGAAGCTCGTGCAAGAGTGACCTCCAGAGTAGCCTCTTGACTCTATTTGAACTCTCTCAGCCACTGATGCTTTATTAGTTACACTTCTTTCCCCCCTTTTGGTCAGGATGAAATTGTTGAACCCACGGTGCCAGGGCTGGACTCAACCCTGGGAGCCATCTCCCACACCACCAGGAAGACCTTCACCTCCGGATGCCATGCCCCAAGCAGGGGTGAGGGCAATGATTTTACCTGCAGAGTTGGGCCCAGAGAGAGTGAGGCCACAACTGAGCAACAAAAAAGGTCCTCCAGAAGTAACTCTTAGGCATACCTATAGGCAGGCTAAGCTTCTCTGCTACTTATATAAGCTTCACAGAGTAACCCTTAAGACCAAGCGCTTGGCCCATTGACCTGGGTATCTCAGTGTTCAGCATAGCATCAGGAGACCACCTGATGGCAAAGCCCAATAGACCCATACTTCCTCCCCCATCCTTCAAGGGACTCCTCTAGCACTTTATGATTATCTACTTAATATATTCTAGGATGTATTCAGGCATTACACCAAGCCATACAGGATTAAAGGCCCTCGTTCTTATTTTGGGCTCCCTGTATTTTAATTGATCAAATGAGATGTGCAGACAGGTTGAGCCAGACCATGTGCTACAGAAAATTTAGGTTCCAGACAAAACAAATCTTTCTTTCCTTGGTCTCAAAGAGTAGGTGTGGTTCTAAAATATAGACAATGTCTTCCTTACCCCTGTGTTCTGAACTACTCCAATCGCGATCTGATTGGCTTCATTCCTATCTCTAAATACCAGGTTATAGACATATAAAACATTCTCTCAAAATCTAGAAATAATAATTACCACTCTGGACTCAATGTGTCTGCTATAAGAGCTTACAATCCAGGCCCTTTGGACCTGGGCATTTTCTTCTAAGGTTTTTTTTTTTTTTTGTTATTGTATAATATATCATATATACGAAGCAAAGAAGAAAAAAAAGCAATAATTTTCAAAGCACACTTCAACAAGTAGTGACAGAACAGATTCCAGAGTTTATCAAGGGCTACCATTCTATCATCTAAGATTTTCTCTTCTAGCTGCTCCAAAACACTGGAGCCTAGAAGAAATATTAACATAGTGATTCAACAGCCATACTGTTGTTAAATCCCATTTTTTCTGTTATATCTCCTCCTTCTCGTTTAACTCTTCTTCCAGTCTATAGGGATCTCTGGGGAATATCTGTTCTGACCTTTTCTTGTTGAGAAGGGATGTCCACACATCCTGGATAGGGGAACGTAATTAATTGATAATCTTGGAGAAGCTGGTCCCTCTGGGTTTCAAGGATTTATCTGACCTAGGAACTCTCTGGGAATGATATGTTTCAGGAAGCCAAATTTAGCGCATGAAATCTTTATAGAATCTCAGTTCAAGCCCTAGGTATTCTTTTTTTTCTTTTTTAAATTTTTAACTTTTTTTTATTGTATAGTATAACAAAGCAAAGAAATAAAAAAACAAAAGTTTTCAAAATACTCTTCAACAAGTAGTTACAGGACAGATCCCAGAGTTTGTCATGGGCTACCATATGATCCTCTCATATTTTTCCTTCTAGCTGCTCCAGAATATAGGAGGCTAGAAGGCTTAAATATTTTTTTATCATCACAATCAACTTTTTTCCTTCTTTTTTTGTGAAAAATAACATATATACAAAAAAGCAATAAATTTCAAAGCACAGCACCACAATTAGTTGTAGAACATATTTCAGAGTTTAACATGGGATACAATTCCACCATTTTAGGTTTTAACCTCTAGCTGCTCTAAAATATTGGAGACCAGAAGAGATAATGATTTAATGATTCAGTATTCATATTCATTTGTTAAATCCTATCTTCTCTGTATAACTCCACCATCACCTTCGAGCTTTCCATCCCTCTCTTTTTTTAAATTTTTTATTAATTTTTAAAAAAGATATTACAAGAAAGAAACACAAACATTCTGACATATGCTCATTTCATTCTACATATATAATCAGTAATTCACAACATCATCACATAATTGCATATTCATCATCATGATCATTTCTTAGAACATTTGCATCAATTCAGAAAAGAAGTAAAAAGACAACAGAAAAATAAAATGAAACTGGAAAAAAGAATTATACATATCATACCCCTTATCCCTCCCTTTCACTGATCACTAGCATTTCAAACTAAATTCATTTTAACATTTGTTCCCCCTATTATTTATTTTTATTCCATATGTTCTACTCGTCTGTTCACATGGTAGATAAATGGAGCATCAGACACAAGATTTTCACAATCACACAGTCACATTGTGAAAGCTATATCATTATACAATTATCATCAAGAAACATGGCTACTGGAATACAGCTCTACATTTTCAGGCAGTTCCCTCCAGCCTCTCCATTACACCTTAACTAAAAAGGTGATAAGGTGGTACCTATATAATGTGTAAGAATAACCTCCAGGATAACTTCTCGACTCTGTTTGGAATCTCAGCCATTCACACTTTGTTTCATTTCACTCTTCCCCCTTTTGGTCAAGAAGGTTTTCTCAATCCCTTGATGCTGAGTCTCAGCTCATTCTAGGATTTCTGTCCCACGTCGCCAGAAAGGTCCACATGCCTGGGAGTCATGTCCCACGTAGACAGGGGGAGGGTGGTGAGTTTGCTTGTTGTGTTGGCTGGAGAGAGAAGCCACATCTGAGCAACAAAAGAGGTTCTCTTGGGGGTGACTCTTAGGCCTAATTTTAAGTAGGCTTGACCTATCCTTTGTGGGGTTAAGTTTTGTACGAACAAACTCCAAGACTGGGGGCTCAGCCTGTAGCTTTGGTTGTCCACACTGCTTGTGAGAATATCAAGAATTCAACTTGGGGAGGTTGAATTTTCCCCTGTTCTCACCATTCCCTGAAGGGAACTTTGCAAATACTTATCCACTCACTGATCAAATCACTCTGAGATTCATCGGGGCATCACCTGGACAAACCAACAAAATCTCATGTCCTACCCAAAGTTCCATGTACTTATGTTGTTCAACCAACAATCTACATAAGTTATATTAGGAGATGCACTAGTCAAAATATAAATTTTGTACCAGAAAACATTTTTTGCTTTAGTCTCACACATAAGCTGAAATTTTAAAATATTAATTACCATCTATTTTCAGCACCCTGTAGTAATGACATTCCTTTGTTCTTCCTCATGCAAAAATATTTTTTAAATTTGTACATTTAGTCACTATCATTATACACTCTAGGCATTCCTATATTATACCATCTCGATTTTATCGTCTATCTTTCTCTGTGATTTCATTTAGCCCCAGCCCTCCTCCCTCTATCATTCTGACATGCAGCTTCATTCAGTGTTTTAACATAATTGTATTACAGTTAGGTAGTATTGTGCTGTCCATTTTTGAGTTTTTATATTCAGTCCTGTTGCACAATCTGTATCCCTTTAACTCCCATTACCCAATATCTTACCCTATTTCTATCTCCTGATGGTCTCTGTTACCAACAAAATATTCCAAGTTTATTCACTAATGTCGGTTCATATCAGTGAGACCATACAGTATTTGTCCTTTTTTTTCTGGCTAATCACACTCAGCATAATGTCCTTAAGGTCCATCCATATTGTTACATACTTCATAAGTTTATTCTGTCTTACAGCTGCATAATATTCCATTGTATGTATACGCCACAGTTTGTTTAGCCACCCATCTGTTGATGGACATTTTGGCTGTTTCCATCTCTTGGTAATTGTAAATAATTCTGCTATAATCCTTGGTGTGCAAATGTCCATTTGTGTCCTTGCCTTCATGTCCTTTGAGAAGAGACAGCATATAGATGGGTCCTGTTTTTTAATCCATTCTACCAGTCTATGTCTTTTGATTAGGGAGTTTAATCCATTAACATTTAGTGTTATTACTGCATGGGTAGTACTTTCTTCTACTATTTTGCCTTCTGGATTTTATATGTCATATCTAATTTTCCTTCTTTTTACCTTTACTCATAGTCTTCTCCTTTCTACACTCTTCTCCACACCTCTCTCTTCTGTCTTCATATCTGTCTCTAGTGGTCCCTTTAGTATTTCTTGCAGAGCTGGTCTCTTGATCACAAAATCTCTCAGTGATTTTTTGTCTGAAAATGTTTTAATTTCTCCCTCGTTTTTGAAGAACAGTTTTGCTGGATATAGAATTCTTGGTTGGCAGTTTTTCTCTTTTAGTAATTTAAATATATCACCCCACTGTCTTCTTGCCTCCATGGTTTCTGCTGAGAGATCTACACATAGTCTTATTGGGCTTCCCTTGTATGTGATGGATTGCTTTTCTCTTGCTGCTTTCAAGATTCTCTCTTTCTCTTTGACCTCTGACATTCTGATTAGTAAATGTCTTGGAGTACGTCTATTTGAATCTATTCTCTTTGGGGTATGCTGTACTTCTTGGATCTGTAATTTTAAGTCTTTCATAAGAGTTAGGAAATTTTCAGTGATAATTTCCTCCATTAGTTTTTCTCTTCCTTTTCCCTTCTCTTCTCCTTCTGGGATACCCACAACACATATATTTGTGTGCTTCATATTGTCATTCAGTGCCCTGAGTCCCTGATCATATTTTTCCATCTTTTTTCCCTATATTTTCTTTTTCTTGCCAGATTTCAGATGTTCCATCCTCCAGTTCACTAATCCTATCTTCTGCCTCTCGAAATCTACCATTGCAGGTTTCCATTGTTTCTTTTCATCTTTTCTATTATGCCTTTCATTCCCGTAAGTTCTGTGATTTGTTTTTTCAGACTTTTGATTTCTTCTTTTTGTTCATTCCTTGCCTTCTTTATATCCTCCCTCATTGATTTTGTTTTTGGTGAGGTTTTCCATGTCTGTTCATATATTCTGAATTAATTGTTTTAGCTCCTGTATGTAACTTGAATTGTTGGTTTGTTCCTTTGACTGGGCCATATCTTCAGTTTTCCTAGTGTGATTTGTTATTTTTTGCTGGCGTCTAGGCATTTAATTACCTTAATTAGTTTATTCTGGAGATTGCTTTCACTTCTTTTACCTGGGGTTTTCTTGCTGGATGAATTTGTTGTCTATCTGTTCTTTGACATTCAGTTCAGCTTTATCTGATAAAAAATCAATAGTTTTCACAATACTCCTCAACAAGATGTTACACGACTCTGTTTTTCTTTCCTGCCCAGTAGGTGGCACTTGTCTCTCTGCAGGTCCCACCAGCATAAGATGATGCAGTACCTTTAACTTTGGTAGACTCTCCCTGCTGAGGCATGGTGGAGACAGAGGAGAGGTTGTAGGCTGGTTTTAATGGCTTCAAATTACCAAGCCCTAGTGTCTGAATTCCTTGAGGGAGGGATTCCACCTGAGTTGGGCTTCACCCTTTCCCTGGGGAAGGCACAGGCTCCAGACAAGCCCTCAAATGAGCTTGCCCCTGCCCATGCCTGGGGTAGTTGCAGCCCGAGAAGCCCTGCCAATGTATCCAAAGGCAGTCAAGCCTTTGTAGAAACACAGCCACAAAAACCTCTGTTTCCTTTTTTTTTCTTTTTCCATCAGCCCTGCCCCCTTGGCATCGGGGTAAAAATGAGTGACCTCAGCTTTGACCAGGTTCACCTGAGCTGGGGGCCTATTTTTAGCCGTCGGAATTCTGTCGGAATTTGTTAATTAATTCCACAATTGGTGTTTGGTTGGGCTCAGCCCCTACTGCCAGTAAAATCTCTTTCCTTTCCCCTCTGGGAAGCAGCCTGTGGGGGAGGGGCGCCGGCCACCATGGCTTGGGGAACTCACGGTTCTGGGGGTCTTGCAGCCGGTCCAGCTGGTCCAGACTGGCGTACGCTGTGTGTCTGGTCACTGATGTGGCCCCAGGAGCTGTTCTGTACTGTTTCTGGTTATTTAGTAGTTGTTTGGAGGACAAACTAAAACACGCACATTGTTAAGCCGCCATCTTGGCCCGGCAGTCAGCCCTAGGTGTTCTTAAGAGTCAACATGAGTGATGTTGGTTGGGGTTGTAGCAAACCATGGCAATTAACACTATCTAACTGAAGCTGGCATAAGAGCAGCCTCCAGAACAACCTCTTGACTCCACTTGATCTCTCCTGGCCACTGATGCCTTATTTTATTACACTTTGTGATGATCTGTTTCATGTGTCAACTCGGCCAGGCAATGATGTTCACTTGTCTGGTCAAGTAAGCATTGCTTGAGCAAATCAACACATGCCCTGGTGCCTGGTATTCAGCTATTGATCTGGCAAATGTTTTTTCTCAATAGCTGTTAGTAAAGACCACCAGAAACAGTTTGTTTTAGTTGGCAAGTCCAGCAATATATTTTCACTGTCCTACTTCAGGGGTTTATCAGCTCTCCAGCCCTATGTCATAATCTTCTCTGTAGGGATCTTAATCATTTCTCCCTCCTACAAGATATCATACTGGTCCATTATATTGATGATATCATGTTGACTGGACTTACTGAGCAAGAAGTAGCAACTACTCTAGACTTATTGGTAAGGCATTTGTGTGCCAGAGGATGGGAGATAAATCCAACAAAAACACAGGGGCCTTCCACCTCATTGAAATTTCTAAGTGTCCAGTGGTGTGGAGCATGTCGAGATATCCCTTCTAAGGTGAAGGATAAGCTAATGAAAATAAGCATCTCTTCACGTACTTTTTAGCCATCTGTATTTGCTCTTCAGAAAAGTATCTATTCATATCCTCTGCCCATTTAATAATTGGGTTGTTTGTTTTTTTTTGTTGTTGTTGTTGAGTTAATTTAATTATGTATACAGAATATCAAGCCTTTATCTGATTTGTGGTTTCTAAGTATTTTCTCCCATTGAGTTGGCTGCCTCTTCACTTTTTAACAAAGTTCTTTGAGGTACAGAAGCTCTTGATTTTAAGGAGTTTCCATTTGCCCTTTTTTTTTCTTTCGCTGCTTGTGCTTTTAGGTGTAAACTTTAGGAAGCTACCTCCTATTGTTAGATCTTGAAGATGTTTCTCTGCATTTCCTTCCAGAAGTTTTATGGTACTGGCTCTTACATTTCGGTCTTTAATCCATTTTGAATTCATTTTTTTCACTTTTTTATTGTATAATATAACATACAAACAAAGTAGAGAAATAAAAAATCAATAGTTTTCACAATACTCCTCAACAAGAAGTTACACGACAGATCCCAGAGTATGTCATGGGCCACCACATCATCCTCTCAGATTTTTCCTTCTAGCTGCTCCAAAATATAGGAGGCTAGAAGGCTTTAATATTTTTTATCACTACAATTCACGTTCTTTTTTGTGAAAAATAACATATATATATAAAACTAATACATTTCAAAGCAGCAGTACCACAACTAGTTGTAGAACAGATTTCACAGTTTAACATGGGTTAGGATTCCTCAATTTCAGGTTTTTACTTCTAGCTGTTCCAAGATACTGGAGACTAAAAGAGATGTCAATTAAATGATTCAGCAATCATATTCATTTGTTAAATCCTATCTTCTCTGCATAAATCCACCATCACCTTTGATCTTTCTATCTCTCACTTTAGGGGTGTTTGGGCTATGGCTACTCTGGCTTTTTCATGTTGGAGGGGTCTGTCACTAATATGGGGTAGGGAGATGGAACTATCTGGGCCCTAGAGGGCTGGGCCCTCTAGGTTTCAGGACTTATCTGGTCCAGGGACCCATCTGGAGGTTGCAGGTTTCTGGAAAGTTACACTAGTACATGGAACCGTTGTGGAATTTTATATATTGCCCTAGGTGCTCTTGAGGAATGGCTAGAATGGTCCTGGTTGGGGGTTGGCAGATTACGATCGGTAGCAATGTCTAACTGAAGCTTGCATAAGAGCAACCTCCAGAATAGCCTCTCAACTCTATTTGAACTCTCTCTGCCACTGATACTTTATTTGTTAGACCTATTTTCCCCCTTTTGGTCAGGATGGAATTATTGATCCTACAGTGCCAGGACCAGATTCATCCCTGGGAGTCATCTCTCATGCTGCCAGGGAGATTTTTACCCCTATTTGTCATGTCCCACATAGGGGGGAGGGCAGTGATTTCACTTGCAGAGTTGGGCTTAGAATAAGGCCACATCTGAGCAACAAAAGAGGTCCTCCAGAAGTAACTCTTAGGCATATCTATAGTAGTCTAAGCTTCTCTGCTACCTACATAAGCTTCACTAGAGTAAGCCTCAATATCAAGGGCATGGCCCATTGATTTGGGTGTCCCTAAAGTTTGACACAGTATCAAGGGATTCCCTGACGGTAATGTTTAATAGCTCCATATTTTTCCTCCCATCCCTCAAGGGACTTTGCTAATACTTTTTATCTGCTTAATATACTCTAGGATATATCCAGGCATTACATTAATCTATACAGGATTAAAGGACCTCTTTCTTATTCTGGGCTCCCTGTGTTTCAGCTGTTCAAATGAGCTATATAGATAGGATGAGTTTGATCATGTGCTACAGAAAATTTCAGTTCCAGACCCAATAAACTTTTCTTTCTTTGGTCTCAAAGAGTATGCGTGGTTCTAAAATGCAGACAATACCATTGTTGTTCTTTTGTTTCTGGTTTATTTTGCCTCACCAAATGTCCCACATGTTCATTCACATTGTTGTATGCCTCACAACTTTGTTCCTCTTTGTAGCAGTACAACATTCGTTCATAAGTAAACACCATTGTTCACCAATCTGCTTCTCAGTCAGTGCATCCTTCAGTTACTTGCTGAATTAATTTTTGTATAGGGGTAAGGTAGAAGTCCTCTTTCATTCTTTTGGCTATTGATATCTGTTCCAGTTTGCTAGCTGCTGGAATGCAACACACCAGAGACGGATTGGCTTTCAATAAAAGGGGATTTATCCAGTTAATGTATAGTTCTTCAGAGGAAAGGCAGCAAACTTTCAACTGGTGTTCTTTCTTACGTGGGAAGGCACAGGGTGATCTCTGCTGGCCTTCTCTCCAAGCCTCTGGGTTCCAACAACTTTCCCTGGGGTGATTCCTTTCTGTATCTCCAAAGGCCTGGGCTGAGCTGCAAGTGCTGAGATGAGGTATGCTGAGCTGCTTGGGCTGTGAAACCTTGAGCTCTCTCATTTAAGCAACAGCCAATTAAATCAAACATCATTCATTGCAGCAAGCATGCCTCTTAGCTGACTGCAGATGTAATCAGCAACAAATAGGTTTACAGGCCATTGGTTCATGTCCACAGCAACAGAACTAGGCACCTTCACCTAGCCAAGTTGACACCTGAATCTAACTACCACACTATCCAATTCTCTCATGCCCATTTATCGAAAAGGCTATTCTGTCCCAATTCAGTGGAGTTGGGGGCCTTATCGAAAATCAAATGTCCATGCATTTCGTGGTCTATCTCTTCTGCACTCTCGAGTCTATTCCACTGGTTGATATTTCTATCTTTATTCCAGTAGGACCTGGGTATTTTTTTAAAAAACTCTCCAGGTGATTCTAATTTGCAGACAGGGTTAAAAATCAAAAGGACAAACAGAACAGCATGATGCAGGAAAGAAGTTAAGTTAAAAAAAAAAGGTATAAAATATAAAAATAGAGATTCTTACATAAATATAGTCCTCCAGTTGGGAAACAGAAATGTTCATTTCCAACTATTTTGAACAAATAGGTTATCTTTCATAAGCACCATGAAAAATGAAAATGAAGATCAATCTAATTTCCAGAAATAATGTCAAAGGACAATCATGAAAAGAAGCCAGAAGTAAGGATGGAGCAGTTCAGGTAACAAATGTCACTTCTACTGCCTGCCATTTTATTTCACTGCCAGACTTTACTCTTATATTTTCCTTTTAAATTGTCTTTTTTTTTTTTGGCTGTTATAATTTGATTTGATAATCAGCTATTGGTTTTCATCCACATTAACTGTCTTTAGGTTTCTGAGAGTGGTAACAGTTATATTGGTAACTAATGTACAGAGCTTGTTCAGGGAATCTTCATCCTCCTTATGTTTTCTGGACAGCTGTGCACAGATACGATATGGGACATTACTTATCCCCTTGGCTCAGACAGCCTTACTGAGCCCCGTGTTAATGAGCACACCTGGTGTTCCCATCTTCCTCATGGCAAATTTAGGATCTCTTTGAGTGTCTGAGGGGCACTTTTCTTGAAACCCACTCCATGGATGTGCATGTGAATGTTGATGGTGTAGTCCCTGGTCACAATCTCGTTGATGGCAGAACGGCCCTTCTTCTCGCATCCGTCTTTGCAGGAGCTCTCCTAAAGTGCAGTGCCAACTCCATCTCTGGGCCCCAGGACTGTTCAGGAATGATCCCACTGTCCTGACCAGCATGATCCTGGAAGATGATGAGGCTGGATCCCTAAAGCCCAGGTCTCTAAATTATCTTTTAAAACCATGTCATTATGGAGAAGTTCGTAAATATATATATAAAAGAAGACAAAAGTAAAATGAAATATACCCAGAACCAACTGCAAGTATTATCATTTGTGGCCAACCTTATTCCACTAAATCCCACCAACTTCCCCCATTCATGTATTATTTTGAAGCGAATCACAGCCATTATATAATTCCATTCATAAATATTTCAGTGTATATCTCTAAAAGATAAGGACTCCTTTTTCATATTACCGCAATGCCATTACCATAATACCATTCACATATTCAAAAAACTTTCTTAATATCATCAGATAGTCCAGTAGTATTTAAATTTCCAATTGTCTCACAAATGACATAATTTTTAAACACTTTTTTTATAAGTCAGTACTCTAATAGGATCCATACATTGTGAGAGGTTGCTATGTTTTTTAAGTCTCTCAATCTACAGAATTCCCCTCCATCTTTTTCCCCCTTGGGATTTATATGTCGAAGAAATCAGAAGTAGACAAGACTTTTTATCTAACATAGTGTCTTATTTATACAAATTTTAATAGACTGTAACAACAAATAGGCTACTAATCACACCTTCATGTATGTAATCTTGTTGAGGGATGGGAGAAAATGAAACTATTAAACTTTACCACCAGGGAAACTTCTGATACTGTGTCAAACATTAGGGACATGTAAATCAATAGGCCAAGCCTTTGATCTTGAGGCTTGCTCTTGTGAAGCTTATGTATGCAGTAGAGAAGCTTAGCCTACCTATAGTAATACCTAAGAGTTACCTCTGGAGGACTTCTGTTGCTCAGATGTGGCCTCTCTCTATCTAGCCCAAATCTGCAAGTGAAATCACTGTCCTTCCCCCGCCACATGGGACATGACAACCAGGGGTGAAAGTCTCCCTGGCAGCGTGGGAGATGACTCCCAAGGATGAGCCTGGCCCTGGCACCATGGGATCAAAAACGCTATCTTGCTCAAAAGGGGGAAAATAAGTGTAACAAATAAGGTTTCAGTGGCTGAGAGAGATCAAATAGAGTCAAGAGGCTACTGTGGAGGTCACTCTTATGCAAGCTTCAGTTAAACATTGCTACCTATCATAGCTTGCCAAATCCCAACCAAAACTATTCCTGCCAATCCTAAAGGACACCTAGAGCATTACATAAGATTTACAAAGGTTCCATGCACTAGGAAACCTACAACCTCCAGATGGGCCCCTAAACCAGGTAAATCCTGAAATGCAGAGGGGCCAGCTTCTCCAGAACATCAATTAGTTCCATCCCCCAATCCCTGATTATCGACAGCCTAAAAGTCAAATACCCCTAAAGAGTGGGAGAAAGATCAAGGGTAATGGTGGAATTATATACAGAAGGCAGTGTTTAACAAATAAGTATGATTGCTGAATCACTGTATTGATATTTCCTTTAATCTCTGGGGTCTTGGGGCAGTTACTAGTAAAAACCTAAAAATGTGGAATTGTAACCCATACCAAACTCTGACATTGGTTCTACAACTGATTGCTGCAATGTGCTTTGAAATTTATTGTTTTGTATAGATTTTATTTTTCACAAAAACGAAAAAGTCGATTGTGATGATAAATGCACAGCTAAATGATCATATTGTGAACCACTGCACACTTTGGACAATTACATGGTATGTAAATAGATAATATATATCAATAAAAAGTAAAATTAATTAATTTTTTAAAATGTCCCTGGTTTAGATGATAAATAATACAGCCACCTTATCCATAAAGGTCCATTAGTGAAGACAGGAAATACAAGGGATTATAATGTTAAAATGTAAATTGTAACAACAGAATACACATTCTTCTCGAGTGTACACGGATCATTCCCCAGGACAGATCATATGGTAGGTCACAAAATAAATCTCAATACCAAAATTATAAAATGCATATTCTCCAACCACAATGATATGAAGGTAGAAAGCCATAACAGAGGGAGAGATGGAATATTCACAAATATGTGTAAATTAAACAACGTACTCTTAAACAACCAATGGGTTAAAGAGGAAACCACAAAGGAAATTAGGAAATATTTTGAAGCAAATGAAAATGAAAATACCACCTACAAAAACTTATGGAATGCAGCAAAGACAGTAATGAGAGGGAAACTTATGGTTCTAAATGCTTACATTAAAGAGAAGAAAGAATTTAAATCAGAGACCTAACCTCAAAACTGAGAGAACTAGAAAAAGGAGAGGAAACTAAACCCAAAGGGAGCAGAAGGAAGAAAATAAAGATTAGAGCAGAGATAAATGAAATAGAGAATAGAAAAACAATAGAGAAAATTCCCTTTAAGAGGGAACCATTTTGGAAAGAGCCAATAGGGCCAATAGAGCCAATAGAGTCCACACAGTCAGAGACCTTTGGGGATAAGAAGCCTTATGAAATAAGAAGAAAAAGCTAGCAGATGTTGCCATGTGCGCTCTCAGCTGAGAGAGAAACTCCAAACTTCACTGGTCCTTTCTTTGGAGTTAAGGTATCTTTCTCTGGAAGCCTTAATTTGGACATTTTCATGGCCCTAGAACTGGAAACTTGCAACTTAATAAATTCTCTATTTTAAAAGCTGTTCCATTTCTGGTATATTGCATTCTGGCAGCTTACAAACTAAAATACCAATCCTCCTCAAACTCTTCCAAAAAAACTGAAGAGTAGGGGATACTTCTAATACAGTCTACAAGGCCAACCTCATACCAAAGCCAGATAACCTTGAAGATACCACTTTTAGTGAAAAAAGCCATATACAACATATTGGCTGATATGAAATAATTAGAATAAGCAAACTATAGAGTCAGAATCTAGAATACAGGTTGCCAGGGACAGGATGGGGATAGGGAGTCAAGGCTTAAAGTATACAGGGTTTCTATTTAGGACAATAGGAAAGTTCTGGCAATGGATGTGGTGATGGTAGCAAGACACAGTGAACATAATTAACAGCACTGAATTATATGTTTGAATGTGGTCAAAAGGGGAAATTTTAGGTTGTATATATGGTACTAGAATAAACTTAAAAAAAAAAATCCATAGACCTGCATAATACAAACAGTAAACCCTATGTCAAACCAAAGACAATAGTTAATAGTACAATTATAAAAATATGCTTTCATCAATTTTAACAAATGTTCCACATCAATGAAAGGTGTTAATAATAGTGTAGTATATTGGAATCCTGTATTTTATGCTTGATTGTTCTGTAACCCACAACCTCTTTAATTAAAAAAAAAAGTTAACAAGGAGCATCAAAACAACAATTTTGTAAATTCTCAAGAGGATCAGAAGATTCCTAAATTGCATTCATCTGATCAAAACAATCATATTGCACATCCAATTGTCTCTAGTACTTAACACATAGTGAAAACTATATTAATATTGACTTTGTTGGAAAAAAAGCTATCCAACATTTTAATGTTAGTTTGTGGGAAGGTTTATAATACAGCAGCCTGAAACCTCTCATAGTCCATCATTCAGAAAGAGGGCACAACAATTACGAACTTACAACAGTTTTTTTTTTAAGCAGGAAATGGAATCATTTCTTAATGCAATTTTACTGAGATATATTCACACATCATACAATCTATCTGAAGTATACAATCACCGGCTCACCATAATATCACATAGTTGAGCATATATCCTCATGATCAGTTTTAGAACATTTTCATTATTCCACAGAATAACTAAAAATAAAAAAGAATACCCAAATCTACCCATAGCCCTTATCCCCTGCTATACTGATACATAATAGTGGTGTGGTGCATTTGTTACCACTGATGAAAGAGTATTAAAATATTACTGTTAACTATAGTCCAAAGTTTCCAACAGGTATATTTTTTCCCATATGCCCCTTGTGCTGGTTTGATCCAAGAAAAGGCCATGTTCTTTTAATCCATTCTTGTGGGTGAGGTTATTTCAACTGAGATATGACCCAGCTCATTCAAGGTAGGTGTGCTGGTTTAAATCTGTGATGCACCCTAGAAAAGAATATGTTATTTTAATAGAAAATGAAATAAGTTTAAGTATGAGGTTTGTAAAAGCAGTTTTTGTCTATTTTTGTTGCATGAACTTGAAATTGTCTACCTACATTTTAACATATTTGTAATCACCAAATATGATTTAACGTGTGATTTTTTAATTACTTGTTAAAGCTTCTGGTTACAAGTACCAGACTGAACAAACATTTACCTCCACTCTCTTCCTAAATCCTATTACAATGATAGTAAATGGGTATCATTTACTATCATTGTAAATGGGTAGACAAAAACCCACAATGATATAGAGAATGGGAGAGGAAGTAGTGACTACTTTAGAGACAACAAAAAAATTCTGGAAAGTGGAAAGCAAATAAGCATGTGGTAACTGACTTAGCAGATCTGACAGAGCTGAAAGCTAAGTGTACACACAAGGAGAAGTTAAAACCAAAGTCAAATGGTGCTGCAGGTCCCCAAAGAAGGTTCAATAATTCAACCAGGTACTTCTGAAGGAAGAGGTGTAGATAGTGCTGAAAACAGGAGAACTATATGAAAATCTGTGCAAAAGACAGATTTTCAGAACTCTATTCCCACCACATCCAGTCAGGTAACTATTTCACCCTAGCAAAAGACTGTAGCATTATTCCATTAAGAGCTGGTACCAGGAAGCTAAGTATAGAATGGCCATATGACCCAGCAATACCATTGCTAGGTATCTACTCAGAGGACATGAGGGGAAGGGCACAAACCGACATTTGCACACCAATGTTTATAGCAGCATTATTTACAATTGCCAAGAGATGGAAATAGCTCACCTAAATGTCCATCAACAGAAGAGTGGTTAAACAAGTTGTGGTATATACATACGATGGAATATTATGCAGCTGTAAGACAGAATAAAGTTATGAAATATGTAACAACATGGATGGACCTTAAGGACATAATGCTGAGTGGGGTTAGCCAGAAATAAAAGGACAAATACTGTATGGTCTCACTGATATGAACTGACATTAGTGAATGAACTCGGAAAACTTCAGTTGGTAACAGAGACCATCAGGAGACAGAAATAAGGTAGATATTGGGCAACTGGAGCTGAAGGCATACAGACTGTGAAACAGGACTGATTGTAAAAATTCAGAAATGGATAGCACAATACTACCTAACTGCAATGTGATAATGTTAGAATACTGAATGAAGCTGAATGTGAGAATGATAGAGGGAGGAGATAGATGATAAAGACTGAGAGGGTATAATCTAGGAATGCCTAGAGCGTATAATGATAGTGACTAAATGTACAATTTAAAAATGTTTTTGCATGAGGAAGAACAAAGGAATGTCAATGCTGCAGAGTGTTGAAAATAGATCGTAATTAATATTTAAAACTTTAACTTATGTATGAGACTAATGCAAAAAATGTTTATTTGGTACAAAATTTATATTTTGACTAGTGCATTTCCTAATATAACTTATATAGACAGCTTAATTGAACACCATAGTACATGGAACCTTGAGTAGGGCATGAGATTTTGTGGGTTTGTACAGGTTTGATAAATCCCAGAGTGGTTTGAATAGTGAATAAGAAAGTATTTGCAAAGTCCCCTTGGGGGAATGATGAGAAAGGGGGGAAATTCAAGTTCCCCAAGTGGAGAATTCTTGATATTCTCACAAGCAGTGGGGACAACCAAAGCAATAGGCTGAGCCCCCAATCTTGGGGTTTGTTCACCCCGCAAAGGATAGGCTAAGCCTGCTTAAAAATTGGGCCTAAGAGTCACCCCCAAGAGAACCTCTTTTGTTGCTCAGATGTGGCCTCTCTCTCTCAGCCAACACGACAAGTAAACTCACTGCCCTCCTCCTCTGGGACATGACTCCTAGGGGTGTGGACTTTCCTGGCAACATGGGACAGAAATCCTAGAACGAGCTGGGACTCAGCATCAAGGGATTGAGTAAATCTTCTCAACCAAAAGGGGGAAGAGTGAAATGAGACAAAATAAAGTGTCAATGGCTGAGAGATTCCAAACAGAGTCAACAGGTTATCTTGGAGATTATTCTTACGCATAGTATGGATAGTACCTTTTTAGTTATGGTGTAATGGAGAGGCTGGAGGGAAGTGCCTGAAAATGTAGAGCGGTGTTCCAGTAGTTATATATCTTGAAGATGACTGTATAATGATATAGCTTTTGCAATGTTACTGTGTGTGGTAGTTAGCTTCAGGTGTCAACTTGGACAGGTGAAAGGTGCCTAGTTCTATTGCTGTGGACATGAGCCAATGGCATGTGAACCTATTTGTTGCTGATAACATCTGCAGTCAGCTAGGAGGTGTGCCTGCTGCAGTGAATGGTGTTTGATTTAATTGGCTGGTGCTTAAATGAGAGAGCTCAAAGTATCACAGCCAAAGCAGCTCAGCATACGTCATCTCAGCACTCCTCAGCCCAGGCCTTTGGCAATGCAGAAAGGAATCACCCTGGGGAAGTTGTTGGAACCCAGAGGCTTGGAGAGAAGGCCAGCAGAGATCACCCTGTACCTTCCCACATAAGAAAGAACCTCAGTTGAAAGTTAGCTGCCTTTCCTCTGAAGAACTATATGTTAACTAAGTAAATCCCCTTTTATTGAAAGCCAATCCATCTCTGGCATGTTGCATTCCAGCAGCTAGCAAACTAGAACACTATGTGATTGTGAAAACCTTGTGTCTGATGCTTCTTTTATCTACCTTATCGACAGAAGAGTAAAACATATGGATTAAAAATAAATAAATAATAGGGGGAACAAATGTTAAAATAAATTTTAGCAACTTGAAATGCCAGTGATCAATGAAAGGAAGGGGTAAGGGACATGGTATGTATGAATTTTTTTCTGTTTTCTTTTTCTGAATTGATGCAAATGTTCTAAGAAATGATCATGATGATGAATATACAACTATGTGATGATATTGAGTTACAGTTTATATACAAAAATGGAATGATCATATGATAAGAATGTGTTTGTATGCTGGTATGTTTAATAAATAAAATAAATAAATTAAAAAAAAAAAAAGAGCCAGTACCAGATGCACAGGTAGCTCAGTGGTAGAGTTTTTGCCAGCCATGCGGGAGTCCCAGTTCGATTCCTGGCCCATATATCACAAGAAAAAAAAGAAGAGGCTGCACCAGAGACAATTTTCACTGGGGACACCAAGCACAGTCGAGGGTTGGGGGGGACTGAGCCTATCCTGAAAATAGGGGTATTATGCAAAGACCATATACTGAATGGCAGTGGCTGCCAGACAAACTTACCACCACACCTCTCACTCCCCTCCCCTTGATTGTGGTATTTCTCTCTAGAGAAACTCACTCAAGGGAAAAATCTCTCAAGAAACTGACATGTAGGTGTCCTCCAAAGAAAAACCGGGTCTATGTTTGCTACAGTAAAGCCCACAAGGCAACAAGTCTTGCCAATGCAAACGGCTGCTAATCAACTTTTAGGAGTTTTACTCTTAAATATGAGTGGTTAGGCAATGCTTACCAGATATATGAGAAAATCTTCTGGTCTAAAAGGCAAAGACCAACCAATGCATGCAAACAGAAAAAGGGAAATGAGTGGAGGGAAATGTAGGGAGCAGAAAACTTTTAAAAACTTTTTAAAAAAAACATAACACCTTTAGACAAATAAGAAGCAATAATTAAATCCATGCAAAAGAACAGGATGCTTTTAAAACATAAACATGCAGATAAAAGGATTTTGAAAGTTTGAAAATATGATTGAAATAAGAAACCAATAGAAAGAACATAAGTAAAAGTTCATGAAATTTGAGAAAGTTGAACAAGAAGAGGAGGTGAAAGGAAATAAAAGAAAATTAGAGAATCAGACCAGAAGGTTCAACAGCTAACTGACAATAGTTTCAGAAAGAAAGAAATAGTGAGAATAGTAACTAAGAATAATATTTCTTAGACCTGAAGGGAAAAAAGTCCACAAATTGAAAAAGACTACAAAGTAACTATTACAATGTATTAGAAAGAAACAAACAAACACTCTGAGGCATCAACAAGAAAGTCAACAAGGATCAGATTAAAAGACAAACTCAAACTTACAGAAAGAAAAAAATGCCTCATAACTGTATATAGGATCAAGAATCTGTACATTATGACATCAGACATCTTCAGAGCAACACTGAAAGAAGACAATAGAGGGATGTTTCAAAAATTCTGAGGGCAGTATTTTCCAATCAAGAATTTTATCAGCCAAATTATCAAGTTTTCAGTGTAAGATAAACATTTATGGACATGCAAGTTCTCAAAACAGATACGTCTCAAAGCATGTATCTCAGGAAGCCATTAGAGGATGTGTTTCAATAAAAGTAGGGGATAAAGCAAGAAATAGGGAAAACAGAGTGGCATAAAACACAGACTGTCACATTCAGAGAGGCAAACAGGATTCTGAGGATTAGAGTGAGGGAAATCCTGGATTACCAGTTGTGTAGCAGGGATGTTGAACAATCAATACAGACTGGAGCAGGAAGACAGAGCTCCAGGGGAGTGTGATTACTTGATGAATGCAAATGTAATCAGAGAAGAGCAACGCTTCTGGCAAAAAAAATACATGGATGAATTATGATAATTATACAGAAAATTAAGCAAATTTTAAAAATGTAATATTATTAACTCCAAGGAAAACAACAAGGGAAATATAACCAGAGCATACTATACATAGCTTAGCCATGGAGAGCTATCTAATAATAATGGAAATTCTGAATACCAGCTATACCAAAAATTGCAATCCAACTTTATTGGGATGATGTGGGGGTGAGTTGGAACAAAAGTATATGCGTGTATGTGTGTGTGTGTGTGTAAGAGAACTAAATTTTCACTTCCCACAGTATAAAGATAATATCTAAGTCAGGGATGTGAAGTCAAGAAATAGCAATATAAGTCTGTTTTTTAGAAGTATCAAGATAAATAAAAAAGAAAATAAACAGTTGAAAGTCGTTTACTCTGTGGAGTAGGAAGTGGAAATGGGGAGAGGACTGCTATTCCTTATAAACCCTCAAGTACTTTTTCATTTTTTTAAATCTCATGCTTATAATTTGATAAAAATCAAAACAAAATATAAAAAATATGTTCATAAATCAGTTTTCTTTCTATAATGAATATAACAACACTAATGAATTTATCACTTATTAAAACGGGGAAAATTAAATTTTGTATCAATATATAATGACTATTAGAATTTGTTAACATTTGTTTTGAAAAACAAATACATTAAAATCAGGTTATCAAGAAAAACAATATAATGTTAAGTTTTATCAATATAAATATTAAAAATGAATGTCAATTTAGTTATTTCACTGGATTCATTAATAATGATCCATAATAGTTACAGAAATTATTACTGCATCTAAAAGCAGGAAACTAGTTTCAAAATTACAGCAACAAACATCAGCAAGATTCCTTTCACTTTTTAAAAAAGTAGGTTTTTAAAAAGTAGCTTATTAATACCAATTTTTCGCCCAATGCATTAAAAAATTTTAAGTGTACTCCTTTGTACTTTTCACTTTTTACTTTATTCATCTATTTATTTATTTTTTGTTACAGAGTTTTTAATAGCTTTTTTTGATCCATTTACTGATACATGATCATACTGGTTGGGTAGCTTTTGGCAGAGTCAAAATGTTTCCTTATACAGAATCAAATGCACAACTGTGGCATTTTGTCACTCCATATGGAGGCCAGCAAATTACAACTGTGCACCCTGGGGAGAAGGAAATAAAACCATTTAAAATATAATAATGATTTAAAACGAAATTTTCACCTAACCATTAATTTTTATCATACACGACACAAAAATTATGAATGTTTAAAATTCTATAAAGGGGCTCAGTGTCTAAAAAATATCAGGAAAAAAAAAGCTATCTCCTCGAGAACATCCTTCCCTCTTGCCCTATCAACTGTTTAGTCCCTTTACCAGATTAAGAAGTCTTTGAGGGGGGGCTTCCGGGTCAAGATGGCGGCTTAACAATGTGCGCATTTTAGTTCGTCCTCCAGAACAACTACTAAATAACCAGAAACAGTACAGAAAAGCACCTGGGGACACGTCAGTGACCGGACACACAGCGTACCCCAGTCTGGACAAGCTGGAGTGACTGCGAGCCCCCCCAGAACTGTGAGTTTCCAAAGCTGCGGCAGCCGGCGCCCCTCCCCCACAGGATGCCTCCCAGAGGGGAAAGGAAAGGAACTTTACCAGCAGCAGGAACTGAGCACAATCAAATGCCAATTGTGGAATTAATTAACAAATTCTGACTACTAAAAATAAGCCCCAAGCTTAGGTGAACCTGGTCAAAGTGGAGGTTGCTCATTTTTGCCCCAGCACCAAGGTGGCAGGGCTGACGGAAAAAGAGAAAAAAAAAAAAAAAAAGAAGGAAACAGAGGTTTTTGTGGCTGTGTTTCTACAAAGGCTTGACTGCCTTTGGATATAGCGGCAGGACTTCTCAGGCTGCAACTGCCCCAGGCATAGGCAGAAGCAAGCTTGTTTGGGGGCTTGTCTGGAGCCTGTGCCTTCCCCAGGGGAGGGGTGAAGGCCAACTCAGGTGGAATCCCTTCCTCAAGGAATTCGGAAACTAGGGCTTGGTAATTTGAAGCCATTAAAACCAGCCTACAGCCTCTCCTCTGTCTCCACCATGCCCCCAGCAGGGACAGTCTGCCAAAGTTAAAGGTACCGCATCATCTTACACTGGTGGGACTTGCAGGCAGACAAACACCACAAACTGGGCAGGATAAGAAAAACAGAGTCCAGAGACTTCACAGGAAAGTCTTTCAACCTGCTGGGTCTCACCCTCAGGGAAAACTGATGCAGGTGACTCTTTCCTCCTGCCAGGAGGCCAGTTTGGTCTGGGAAAATCCGGCTGGAGTCTATAATACCTAAGTAGACCCTCCTAAGGGTGAGGGGAAAAGGCACCATACAAGCAGGGCAAGAAACAAGAAAACAAGAACTGAAAAATTATCCTCTGTTAAACAAAACTTAAGCTAGAGGTCCAGATAAAGCTGAACTGAATGTCAAAGAACAGATAGACAACAAATTCATCCAGCAAGAAAACCCTAGGTAAAAGAAGTGAAAGCAATCTCCAGAATAAACTAATTAAGGTAATTAAATGCCTAGATGCCAGCAAAAAATAACAAATCACACTAGGAAAACTGAAGATATGGCCCAGTCAAAGGAACAAACCAACAATTCAAATTACATACAGGAGCTGAAACAATTAATTCAGAATATACGAACAGACATGGAAAACCTCACCAAAAACCAAATCAGTGAATTGAGGGAGGATATAAAGAAGGCAAGGAATGAACAAAAAGAAGAAATCGAAAGTCTGAAAAAACAAATCACAGAACTTATGGGAATGAAAGGCACAGTAGAAGAGATGAAAAAAACAATGGAAACCTACAATGGTAGATTTCGAGAGACAGAACATAGGATTAGTGAACTGGAGGATGGACCATCTGAAATCCAGCAAGAAAAAGAACATATAGGGGAAAAAGATGGAAAAATATGATCAGGGACTCAGGGCACTGAATGACAATATGAAGCACACAAATATACAAGTTCTGGGTATCCCAGAAGGAGAAGAGAAGGTAATATTGTGCTGTCCATTTTTGAGTTTTTATATTCAGTGTAACATAATACAATTATGTTAAAACACTGAATGAAGCTGCATGTGAGAATGATAGAGGGAGGAGGGCTGGGGCATAAATGAAATCACAAAGAAAGATAGACGATAAAGATTGAGATGGTATAATCTAGGAATGCCTAGAGTATATAATGATAGTGACTAAATGTACAAATTTAAAAAATGTTTTTGCATAAGAAAGAACAAAAGAATGTCATTACTGCAGTGTGCTGAAAATAGATGGTGATTAATATTTTAAAATTTCAACTTATGTGTGAGACTAAAGCAAAAAAATGTTTTTTGGAACAAATTTGTATTTTGACTAGTGCATCTCCTAATATAACTTATGTAGATAATTGAACAACATAAGTACATGGAACTTTGGGTAGGACATGAGATTTTGTTGGTTTGTCCAGGTGATGCCCTGATGAATCCCAAAGTGATATGATCAGTGAGTGGAAAAGTATTTGCAAAGTCCCCTTTGGGGAATGGTGAAAACAGGGGAAAACTCAACTTTACCAAGTTGAAATCTTGATATTCTCACAAGCAGTGTGGACAACCAAAGCTATACACTGAGTCCCCAGGCTTGGGGCTTGCTCATATGAAACGTAACCCCACAGGGGATAGGTCAAGCCTACTTAAAATTAGGCCTAAGAGTCACCCCCAAGAGAACCTCTTTTGTTGCTCAGATGTGGCCTCTCTCTCCAGCCAACACAGCAAGCAAATTCACCACCCTCCCCCTGTCTACGCGGGACATGACTCCCAGGGGTGTGGATCTTCCTGGCAATGTGGGACAGAAATCCTAGAATGTGCTGAGATTCAGCATCAAGGGATTGAGAAAAACTCTAGAATGAGCTGAGACCGAGCATCAAGGGATTGAAAAACCTTCTCGACCAAAAGGGGGAAGAGTGAAATCACAAAAGTGATTGGCTGAGAGATTCCAAGCCAAAATGGCTGAGAATGGCTGAGAGATTCCAAGTGTGAATGGCTGAGAGATTCCAAGCAGAGTCGAGAGGTTATCCTGGAGGTTATTCTTAAGCATTAAGTAGATATCACCTTGTTATCCAAGTGTAATGGAGAGGCTGGAGGGAACTGCCTGAAACTGTAGAGCTGTGTTCCAGTAGCCATGTTTCTTGAAGATGATTGTATAATGATATAGCTTTCACAATGTGACTGTGTGATTGTGAAAACCTTGTGTCTGATGCTCCTTTTATCTACCTTGTCGACAGAGGAGTAGAACATATGGAATAAAAATAAATAATTGGGGGAACAAATGTTAAAATAAATTTAGTTTGAAATGCTAGTGATCAATGAAAGGGAGGG
>PVIY010022493.1:0-20617 GCA_004026745.1 Myrmecophaga tridactyla
GGGGGGGGGTCTCCAGCCCCCAGGCCCTGTCAGGACTGGCTCAAGGGAATCCTTCCAAAGTTGTATTCCATGAGATGTGAGTAGATGCTTCACAAAAGGGAACTTCTAGAAGGAGGAAGAAGAGGAAGAAGGGGAAGAAAAGAAGAAGGAGGAGGGGAAGGAGGAAGAGAATGAGAAGAAGGAAGTTAAAATGAAGAAGGATAAGAAGCAGTAAAAGAAAAGAAGAGGAGGAGGAAGAAAGTAACAATGAGAAGGGGAAGGAAGAGGAGGAGCAAAAATAGGAAGAGGGCAAGGAGACAAAATTATTTGGGAAATACCCAGTTAAAGAAAGTTCAGCATATTCTTTATAATGCGAACTATTGTGCCTTTAACATACACCTGAGCACTGTGAATCTCCATGTGACTCTCCGGTAGCCAGCTCATGATGAACGGATGGATGGGTAGATGGATGGATGGACGGATGGATGGATGGATAGTTACTTGAATGGATGGGTGGATGCATAAATGGATGAATAGACCAGAAAAACCAGAAGGAATCCAGGGTAACTGTTCACAGGTTAAGCAGTCCATATTCTGCATTCAAGTCCAGAACTTTCAGGTAACAGTAGGGTTCCCAGTTTTCTCTGAACCTCAGATTCATACTGCAAGAAGCTTGCTCATTGGAAGTTGTCTCTTCCTTCACCTAAGTAAAGCGCTAATATGCAAAAGTGTTGGGCTGCTTCCATTGGTCTTGGCCCCTGGGGGAGATAACTAGAACTGATTACTGGAACCCACAGTGAGACAGGTTTAAGGTCAGAAGAAGAAAGCACTTTGCAATCGTGGTTCAGTCAGAGGGCCTGAACTTGGGATCACACCAGCTGAGATGCAAATTCTGAATTTGGAGTTGGAAAAAACTTGATCTGAATCCCAGCATTTTCACTTCCGTGCACAATAGAAGCAATTTGCTAAAAAGGTCTCAGCCCGCGATCCTTCCAGCCTAAAGTGTAGATTATTAATCAGTTTACCTATTCATCTTTCCATTCGTCCGTCATCAGTTATTCAGAGCATTTTTTCTTCAACAGACACAGGTACCACGTGGCCATGCAGCAGCATGAGGGTTAAAGCTGTGAATGCAACATGTCTGTTAAAGTATTACTTTTCAAAGGAGCATGCTGCCCCTGCGCGCAGGAGCTGCCAACAGAAAGCTGCATGAGCGGCTCTGGGCAGGGATTTAAGGGAGGTGGCTCCAGCATTGGGGGGTGCTACTCCTGCTCACATGTCTTCGGGCCTCTGGCATGGAGACTGACCCCTGTTTGTCCAGGAAATGACCTCCCAGGGTGGAACTCTTCCCGTGGATTCAGGCAGCAAGCCAAGCCAGGGCAGAGCAGACAGATGGGCCAAGGGAGGGGGCAGTGGGAGAAAGATCATTCTAAGAAGAGCTGCAAAGTGGTCTTGTCCACGCTAGCAGCGTGGGGGGAGGGGGTTGTTCCAGCAGCTTCCACCAGGCTGCTGATTCCCAGTGGGAGTGAGCCCTCTGGTGGGCTGCCAGGGTCACCGTCCCTGCCAGGACGTGGCCCTTTCCTAAGCATGGCTGGGACGGCCGTCCATGCTTTTCAGACACCCTTGTTCCAAATCACAAAGCACACGCATTCATTAGGAATGGGGGATGCACCATTCAACCCAAGCTAATTGTGGGGTGGGGTTAACCTGCCACCCTTTGAAGACAGCAGCCTACTCACACTTCAGTGCTTTTGAAGCCATTAAGATCTTTCCAGAAGCCCCCTCGGCTCCAGGCAGCCTGTGCCCTCTGCTGCTTGCACTGAGGAGGTCCCACTCTCTTGTATCGATGCGCTTTGAGAGCCAGTGAGGGCCCAGGCACAGAAGGGTCCCCGGGCAGCAGTATCCACACCCAACCACTGATTGCCAGGGATGGACCCTGGGCTGAGCACGGCCTCTCCCAGGATGTGGGCGGCAGAGGCTGTGTGGCTGCACAGCATATTCGAGTCCATCGGTTTCTCTCTCCCAGGACCCAGCGGGACGTAGTCCTGGGTCCATGGGTCTTCTATGCCGAGGGGGCTACCCACGAAAAGAAAGGCAGCTGGGGTGGAGTCTGTCTCATTTCTGGCATTTTTACACTGAAATTTGAGAAAACGTCTTTCCACCGCACTCTTTCTCCACAATACCTACTGCAGTTTACTCTGTTCAGCAAGTCATCGTTTTTCTGCCTATAACATCGGTTACTTTTACAGGTCATTAGGCCAATGGTGGTGACATTTCTTTGGTTGTGCTAATTAGAGCACTGTTACTATTTGTCCTTATTTCTTTACCAAGAGCATCACATAAGGCAGATGGAAGAGGCATGGACTGGGGGGCCAACAGAGGTGAAGCATCTGGTCTACAGGTGGCATCAACAGTCTCGGTTTTTCCTTCTTCCTCATTGCCGACTGAGTTTTCATCAATAGATTTGCAAGGTTTTGGCTCAATGATGTTTCCTCGTGTTCTTACTGCTGTCAGGATTGTATTTTGCGGGTGTGCATGTGTGTGCACATGTGTGCACGTGTGTATGTGTACATGTGGGTGCAGGCACATGCAATGTGGTATATTTATTTTTCAAGGGATAAAATTAAAGTCTAAATTCAAACTCACCTGTGAATGCAGTGATCCAGTGACTTAGGGCTATTCACAGCCCAAATGCTTCACATTTTGAAGTCTCAAGCAGCCTCACATTGAAGTGTCTTTGCAATTCTGGTAACTCATGAAACTGTTATGACATTGGAAAAGGACATAATGTCCAGGTGACACTCATGTTTCAGACTGGCTGTGCCGCATGCTTTACTTACCTGTAACGCTGCAAATCTTGGATTCAGAGAGAGCAAAGCTGGGATATCCATGTGATCTTTGACAAACTTCTTCAACCTTCTGAGCCCAGGTTCCTCATCTATAAAATTCAGTTAATAGTACCAGCATCATAAGATTTATGTATTAATGATTAATTGCATTACTTTATTAGCAAAATTACAGGCATGAAATATGACTTGCATGTAATAAGATTTCAACAAGTAGTAGGTATTTACTTTTCATCATTATTGTTATTTTAAACTTGCTGTTCACAGTAATGATTTTATTTTATTTTATTTTAAGTTTCTTGCTATGGGCTATACAGCAATCACCCTGTGCCTTCCCATGTAAGAGAGAACCTCAGATGAAAGTTAGCGGCCTTTCCTCTGAAGAACTAAATAAATCCCCTTTTATTACAAGCCACCCCTTTTATTACAAGCCAATCCATCCCTGGTGTGTTGCATTCTGGCAGCTTTGGCAGACTAAAACAGTTTCCAAGGAGATAGAGGAATGAATTAAGCGGTGGATTTTGGCCAGCATGTCAGTCTCCCACTTTATACCTTCCACAGGCATGAGATACAACATGTGCAGTCTCCACTGAACTTACATGTGCAGGGTTGTTTAGTGTCTAAATAGGACTGGTACTCCATATGCAGATATGTGTGCAATTTATAACATGCCTAGATCATATAATGCCTCATGTTAGAGATACAAATAGATGTTTGTTGAATTAACATAATAAACATGTCTGCATGTGTGTATACACACAATATATGTCTAGTAAATATTTATAGAGGTATTCGTGTATATAATTTTCTTTCAAAAATGCACAAACATATTTGCATATATATGTATATTTATTCAGCAAACATTTTTTACCTGTGACTGACACATATCAGTATGGATGCACATAAACCCAAAATAAAACGTCCATTATTTCACGCTGCATAGGTAGATCTACCACAGTCAAGAAGCTGGCAGGTAACCTGTAAAGCATAATGAGCTCTCAGGAGTTTTTGGTGTTTAGATCCCAAGCCCTGTTAAAGAAGGTCTTCTTCCTTCTTTTTAATAATTAAAGAGAATTATAAACTAAGTCTAAATGGACGGTGCAGAAATACCAGATTAAATGCAGACCTGATTGAATCCGTACCTCTCCCTTCACATGAGTAGTCTGTGATGAGGGGTAAGCCATCATCTGGGGTAAATATTTAGTTTTCTCTACCATTCTATGACACACAATGTTTGGTAGACAACCAAAACTTATAAAACATGTACAGAAGCAAGAAACTGAATAATGGTCAAGAGCAGAAACAACCAGCAGAAACAGAACTAGAGACTGCCAGATGTGACATTTATATGACAGAGGGTGTAAAATAATGAGGAAAAATAAGTCAAATGACTGCAATGGTGAAATGATATAAATATGTGGAATAGTTGGTAATTTTTGTGCAGATATAGAAACTATGAAAAGGTATGAATAGAAATACTAGAAATGAGAAATATGTTATCGGAAATGATTAATCCATCTGATAGGCTTAGCAGCAACCTTGCAAAGAAAAGAAACAAGGAACTTGAAGGCAGGAAGATTGCAAATATCAAACTAGAACACACAGACTAAAAACAATCAAATGTATGTGAATTGAGATCGAAGAAGGAAAGACTCAAGAAAATGAGACTGAAGAAACATTTGAAGATTTAATGAGATTTACTGGCTATTCATTCATAGCATTGCTGAGAATTATTTGTTAATTACAAAAGAAAGGTAACTCCAAAGAGATAAGTACAAAGAAAACCACACTTAGGCGTATCATAGTCAAAATGCTGAAAACACATAGAAAGGAAATCTTAAAATAATCCAAAGGAAAAGATATACTGAATAAAAGGGAACAATATTACAAATAAAGGTAAACTTCTCATTGGAAACAAAAGAAACCAAAATAAAATGAAATTATTTCTTTAAAAGGTTGAAAGAAAAAAAACTGCCTCTTTAGAAGACTTTAGAATTATTTATCAAAAATACTCATTGTAGATATAAGAAAAGCAAAACATTTTCAGACTGGTAAAAATGGAGAAAATTTTCACTGAATGAAATGCTAAGAAGCCAGAAGGAAGCCCAGATCTGTACAGGAATAAGAACAATGAGAAAAGGCAAACATGGGGATAAACATAAAGTGCATTTTATTATCTATCTACAGACATGTGTGTGCACATGGCAAACATACATATATAAGAAGGAAATTGGCTGTTAAAAGCAAAAATAGTAATACTGTAACATGGGTTTTAAATAATTCAAAATTTAAAAATAATGTGAAAATGAGAGCAAAAGTAATGAAAGGTATTATAAAAGGAATTATGCTCTTGTAAGAGTCTTACATTATTCTAAAAGTAGAATAATGTTATTTGAAGGTAGACTGCAATGTGTTAAAGTTGCATGTTTTAATCTCTAGAGCAATTGCTAAAATATAACACAATGGGCCAGAGATAAAGAGTCATTACAGCCCCCCTCCTCTTCCCGGACCGGCTCTGGACACTAAGCATTTACCTCTGGTGAAAGCAGCTCTGGGGCCGAGGTCAGCCCAGGGTTCAATTCCAGGATGAGTTGCAACCTTCCAAGAACCACCCGAGGCCCAGAGGGAAGAACCCAGAAAGAGGACATGGCTACTGAACAGGGGGGAGCAAGGTCTCTGGTGTCCATGACCTTTAAGGACAAGGCTGTGCTCTTTACTCAGGATGAGTGGGCAAAACTGGATCCTTCTCTGAGAAACTGGTACCAGGACATAATGCTGGAGAACTACACAGTGGGTAGTTCTCAGTGGGTTCCCGATCTCAGTGGGTTCCCATTTGCCGAACCAAAAGTGATCTCCCTGTAGCGGCTAAAGAAGAGCCCTGGAAGGTACAGAAAGAAAGTTCCAGAGGCACCTGTCTGGGATGGAAGAAAAATCCCCAAATCACAAAGTCAACTCAAACTCAAGACTCATCATTTCAAGAACTAATGAGGAAAATACTTAAAAGAGATGAAGTTTTAGACTTCAAATCAGAAAAGCCCTGTATATATGAAAACAGATTAAAGACAGCAGGACAGAAATGAGGGTTTCCGAACAATTTCAATCACCCATAAGAAAACCCTTACCATGGAAAGAAGCTATCAAAATATTGAATTTGGTCAATCCTGAAATGAGTCCTTGTTAGGCAATAGAGAGTTTCTAGAGAGAAAGCACCCTTAAAATGTGAAATACAAAGAAATAGCTTCAAGGAGAATTCAAATGTACTTAACCAGACAGAAACCAACTCAACAGAGAAGCACTGTGAATGTAATATATATGAGAAAGCCTTCATTCATAATTCATCCCTTTGTAAACATCAGAAAAACCATACTGGAGAGAAATTATTCTAATGTAAAGAATGTTTGAAATCCTTCAGCCAAAGCTTAGCTCTTATTCAACATCAAAGAACTCATATTGGAGGAAACCTCTACATTTGTAAAGAATGTGGGAAAGCTTTCAGTCATAGTGCATCCCTTTGTAAACATGTAAGAACTATGGAGAAATCCTATAGATGTAAAGAGTGTGGCAAATCCTTCAGTAGAAGGTCAGGCCATTCTATACATCAAAAGCTTCATGCTTAAGAAAACACATATAGATATAAACCTGGTAGGAAGCCATCTAGTTGTCCACCCCTTCCGGAATATCAGAGAATTCATCTCAGAGAGAAATCCCATTTATGTAATGAATGTGGCAACACCTTTAAGTCTAGCTCATCCTTTCATTATCATCAAAGAATTCACACTGGGAAGAAAACTTTTAAATACAGCGATTGTGAGAGAGTCTTTAGTCAGAGTGCATCTCTAGTCAACATGAAAGAATTCACACTGGAGAAAAGTCCTATACATGTAATGAAGATGGAAAAGGCTTCACTTCTGTTTCACAACTTAATAGACACAATAATTCATACTGGTGAGAAATTGTATAGTTGTAATGAATTTGGTAAACCCTTAAGTTCCCACTCAACACTTATTATTCATGAGAGACTCCATACTGGAGAGAAACCATGTAAATGAAAAGTGCATGGAAAAGTCTTCAGACAAAATTTAGCTCCTATTCAACATCACAGAATGCATACTGGAGAAAGACCCTATAAATGCAATGAGTGTGGGAAAACCTTCAGGTGTAATTCATCCCTTGGTAATCATCAGAGAATTCATTCTGGAGAGATAACATATGGATGCCTGGAATGTGGGATATCTTTTGGGCAAAGTGCAGCACTTATTCAACATCAGAGGATTCACATGGGGGAGAAAACTTTTAAATGCAATACATGTGCAAAAACTTTTAGACAAAGTTTGTCACTTATTGCACATCAGAGAATTCATACCGGTGAGAAACCCTATGAATGTAATGTATGTGGGAAACTCTTCGGCCAGAGATCATCCCTTATTAATCATTTTAAGATTCATATTGAAGATGACCACTTGAAAGTAGATTAGCATGTGAAAGCCTTAAACCAAAGCTTATCAGAGAATACATACTTGAAAATGATTTAATAAATGTAAAAAATATGGTACAACCTATATTAATTTAGTTCTCTTCAGATATCAAATTCCAAGGATAAACCTTGACTGTGTAATAAATAAAGGGAAAACTTTCATACTTGTCAGTCACCTTTTAAAATATCCTGAGATAGATCATTCACAATTGCAGATATTGAGTTTGGCCATTTGTAAAATACAGGGAGGAATTTTTCTCTCTGCATTTCTTTACAACATTATATATTAGATGCCACATATGATCATGATAGAATCTGGATGCAGGTGGACTCTCATTAGAAAAAAACAAGTAGCATATTTATTACATTTAACATTTTAATGGCAAATAAAAGAATTGATCTTAAAAATATGTGCATTTTTAGAGCAAGGGTCATATAAAAGATTTAAAACAAACTATAGACTATCATCTTAACCTATGAAATTCCTCTTTTCCTAACTTGTCAAACTTTCTGCATGGTTTTCATTTAAAAAAGAGAAAGAAAAACAAGTCATTACAAAACACAGTAAATACAAATTAAATTGGACTTTTTAATGAAAAGTTCTTTTTACAAAGTTTATGGTTTGAGATAAAAAGCAAAATTTTCTTCTGGGATATCCTTATCTGATGATCCAAGATTATTAGTGTGTCTTGATGTCCGGGTCCAACATCCAATTTTTTGTTTCATTTGGTAAGTATAAAATGCATTTATATCTTTTTCATATTGCATTTATAAAGCTATAGTTTATTAATCTACAGTGAATTAATAAATTCACTCTTTGGGGTGTTCAATTCTATGAGTTTAGACAAATGCATTTAGTCATGAAGTCATGAGATGCTGCAGCACAGGAAAACCTTGGAAACATTTTGCTCAGCAAAATGAGCAAGGCACATAAGGACAAATATTGTATGATAGCACTTATATGAGATGATTAGAAATAGCAAATTTGGGGGATTATTGGGGGTTGGTGAGAGGAGGAAAGCAGGAGCATTTGCAAAAATAATAAAAATGATACTAGACAATTTAATATATGTACACATTTAAAAACAGAGCTTCAGGCAGTGCGATGGTGGCTCAGCGGCAGAACTCTTGCCTGCCCTGCCAGAGACCCAAGTTCGATTCCTGGTGCCTGCCCTTGCGAAGAAAAAAACACAAGAAACAAAAACAGAGTTCCAAAGAACGTGAAGCAAAACTAACAGGACTACAGAGGAAACAAATCCACAATCATACTTGGAGATTTTAGCACCTCTCTCTGAGTGGTTAATCAAGCAAGTAGACCAACACTAGTCAAGACCTGGAAGATTGGAACACTATTTCTCAGGGCTTTTCAATTCAGCATCAGGACGGCTGTGGTTGGCAATTCCTCCATGGGCAGAGAGGGCCTCTTCAGCAGCAGCCTTGGATCTGCACCTTCTGGGCCATAAAACTAATCTAAATAATTCTTAACACATTGAACTAAATTAGAAGTGAACTACAATAAAATTAAGATGTCTAGAAAATTCCCCAATATTAGTGAATTAAGTAATGCTTTTCTAAAGGGCCCATGGGTCAATAAAAAAATTAGCAAATAATTCACAGGGTGTTAAGGAAACCACAACATGAAAAGCATTGCACGATACAGATAAAGAAGTGCTTAGGGGGGAATTTGCAGTTTTAAATGCCAATGTTAGGGGAAAAGTGTAAAATCAATAGCATAAGCTTCCATCTTAAGAAGCTAAAAAAAAAAAAAATCAAAGCAAACTGAATATGAAGTAAAAACCAATGAACTAGAAAGTGGGAAATTAATAGAGCTGTACCAGAGTACCACAGGGGGCCTCCCATGCTGGAGGGCGCAGCCCAAAAAGAAGGGAACAGGGGTCCTAGGGGATGGGTGCCGGGAAATGCTGGAATGCCTGCGACCCCCAGGGTGGACACCCTCCTCCAGCCTCTAAGCCACGTGGGGACCAAGAAAATGATTCGCTTGCACAGCTCTGACAATTAAAATCTGTCTCTTTGGGCCAACGCTAGCCTGCCCCTGCTCTCACTGACCCCTGTCCAGCGGAAAGCCAGCAGCGCGGACTGCACCGTAATTGCCCGGAGGCGCGGCGGCGCACCCACACCGGAGGTGCTGGAGGAACTGCAGGTGCGCACCGGTGCCCGGAACCACCCTCCTGGTGCTCCCGCCCCGGATGCCAGTCCAGCCTCAGCCCAATACTAGCTGGGGCTCCTGAGGTTGCTCCTTCAACACCTGCCGGCCTTGATATGTGATGCTTTTCAGCCTGGGCTCTAAAAGCCGCTGATATATGGCCCGGAGGAACTGAGTCGCAGTGGGCGCGAGAGCACAGGTTAGTGGCTGCTGGAACTGCACCTGGTACAGCGCAAAGCTTCCGGGCTCTGGCTTTCCTCAAGACTTGGCTCCCATTTCACATTCCTCTCTCTTTTCTACATTGCAAGTTCCTGCCGTTGTCGTCACCTTTGGTAGTGATTCATTTACTACCGTGTATACTTCTGCAGTGATTGACACCCGATGCCCTGGGGATAAAGATGTGGCTTGCACGCTCTCCTGCTGTCGGCCAGGTAGGAGAAGGAGCAGCCCCACGTGTGAGCTGCTCTGACACCTCATCTGGGTGACTCTGAGTGGTTACTCAGCATGTCTGAGCATGGTGCTCCTTGGGTGAAAGGCAGGCGGCAGTTCCGCCCTCCTCGTGGGTTCTGGAAGTCTAGGGAGAGCAGCGTGCAAAGCCAGGCTCTGGCCCTGATCTGCTGGCCCAGATCCCCACCTCCACCTCCTGTCCCTCCTGTGTTTCCCAGGCCCCCTGGTCCCCAGTGGGGTGTACCCGACGGAGCCCAAGAGAAAGACTGGAGGGCAAGAGGAAGAGAGAAGCCCCTTACTCTCTGCTTTGGGGAGCATCTTCTGGGACGGCAACATCTCCACAGCCCCAACTGCGTGGTAGCTAAATGATTTGAGTCCCTGCTAGAAAACCCTGGTTTCTGGGATCTGCTATTACAATTCCTCCTTGTTCCTTCCAGACCCAAGAAGGCGGCAGCACCTTCCTACTATAACTAATCTCTGAGTTGCCTCATCATCCCTTTTGGCATCTCCAGGGATGGGTAACAAATTTGTTATGTTAAATCTTCTTTGTTTGAAATACATAGAGTAGTTTCTATTTTCTCACTGCACCAAACTGAATCAAAAAACCCAGTACCCTGCATCTGATGTATCATTTCGATGGGAGAAGGGACAGGGGAAAGGAACTTACTCTCAAGCAGAGTGAAGCCAGGGTCCAAAGAAAATTTCAAACAAAACACATTTGTCATCCACTGAGTCTGAGCTTTGTTCAAGGGACCGCATGTGCAGGTAGTTATGTGAGCTTTCAGATAAAGTCCATGAGAATGGCACTGCTGCTCCATTTTATAGAAGAAGAAACTATGGTTCAGAGAAGAGTCTCACCCAACAGGACATACATGAATGTGTACAACCGGGGTTTCACCACATCTGCAAGGCTCCAGGGTCCTGCACCCACTCCTCCTGCAGCACTTCAGCACTGCCACAGGGAGCTCCCAGGAGTCCTGGCTGTGGCTTAGGTCCCCAGCCATAGAGCGCCACACTGGATGCTGCTGGCCGGCACAAGAGTGGTCTTGGAAGGAGGATTTGCAGGTCTAAGCCCTGACAGTGTGGCTGGTCCCCGGGGAAGAGGAGTAGAAGGGAGGAGGAGCTGAGTGGAAGGCTCCTGCTGCTGGACCCTGGACTGAGTCTTTTGCAGCACCCATAATGGATCCATGAAGGCCAGTGGATCCATGACTTATTCTCTGAATGGGGCACTCCTGGCACTGGGGATGAAGGGGTTAGTGGGAAGTGAAGGGGGTGTCTACCTTCACATAAGAACTTTGTCAGTGGGTCCCTGAGCCTAGCTCTGCTTGAAGACCTCCATGACTGCCCAATGGCACCTTCCAGGATAATGGAAAGGCTCTTGGTCTGCACTGTCCAGTATGGTGGCCACTAGCCACATGTACCTATGAGCACTTGAAAGTAGTGCAACTATGGAAGTGAATTTTTTATTTTAATTAATTTAAATTAAAACAGCCACATACAGCTGATGGCCACCATATTGGATAAGATGGGAATGGGATGATCCAGTAATGGCAGCTATTTCACAACTGAGTGGATGACTTTGTTACTTTTTTTCCCACAATGCAGTAAGTTTTTCCATATGACCCTCATAGCCTAGGGAGTCCTTAGAGAAGCAAATGAGGTGGTTGGACAGGAGGGTGCTAGACTCAAGTGCAGAGAAGTCCTGGACACCATTTTCCTTTTGTAGAAAAACGATTTTAATGTCCTTGGATATCAGGGTACTCGGAGAAACTTAGGGAATTTACATGCACAATCAGCTTACTGCCGGGACCTCATGTTTGCAGCTGCAGAGAACAGTTGGCAGATTCATCACCTAATTCCCTGTTTATTGATTCATTGTGAAGCATAATCACTGGTTTCCTTAAGAAAGAGTGTGCCTTTTTCTCAGTTTGGACTTTGCATATCTTGTGTTTTCCAAGAGAATACTGTGAAAATAGCTGGCTTTCCCAGTAGCTGAGTAACTCCAGTGTCAATTCCTGCAGTTAGAGGACATGGCCTGCAAAGATGCACAAGGCACAAGAAACTAAGACAACCCTAGACACATCTGAGCTCTGCTTCAGAACCCTGTGATACACAAACAGTAGGGGAGGCTGGGGTTTATGTGCTTCCACCTTCTACTCACAAGGTCCCCCTCGGCATCCACTTCTGGGAAGACCCGGGACATCTCCAGGAATGATAAACCCTGGATTTATGCCTCAAACAGGCATTTCTCCCACCATGCGCATCGCTGTGAAGGTGGAGCCTTTCCTTGGAGGAGAGCAGTTCACTGGCTCATGGAGTCTCCCCACTCCCATGCTGTGCTGCTGGCCATGCTGCCCCATCTGTCTTCCCCACACCACCACTGTGGATTCTTCTAGGCCACATGGCCTCAGGTCATCCATTACACATCTCCGAGCCTCAGCATCCTATCAGCAAGGTAAGGATGATAGTAGTGGCAGCTTCAAATGGTCATTTGAAAATTCAAGTAAATTAATTCATGTGATGGGCTGAGAAGGTCCTGGGAACACAGCATTCCTTCTTGCCTGGGATCTAGTGCTCTTACTAGCATGGTCATTATTTTTGCTATTACTCATCATCCCATTCCCTTGACATTTCTTAATGTTCCTGGAGCTGCAAAGTGCTTATCCTTCCAATGCCCTGCACTGAAATAGCCCCTCCGAGCCTCAGTTGTTCCCCATGGAAACTGGGCAAACCACTTGTGCTCCAAGATCTGTGTGATGCTATAATGGCTTAATGTTTGTGAAAGTGCTGGCATGACTCCAGAGTCCCAGAAGGGGCTTCAACGATGCCAATCCACTTACCTTTCCCCCTCCTTCATTGTTAGAGACAAGCCCCTCCTCTAGTGTGGGAAACAATCTGAGCCTAGTACACATCTGATCATCGAAAGAAATTGGCCTTTTCTTTAAATTGAGATATAATCCACGTCATAAAAATAATCATTTTAAAGTATACAATTCAGTGGCTTTTAGTATTTTATCAGAGTTGTGCAACCATCACCACTATCTAATTCTAGAACATTTTCACCAACCCCAAAAGAAGCCTCCTTCTCTTAACGGTCACTCCCAATCCCCGATCCACTCAGCCCCTGTAAACATAATCTCCTTCCTGGGCCTCTGAATGTGCCCACCCTGAGCATTGCACACGGACAGAGTCGCTCAGTAGGGGGCTTCGGGGTCTGGCTTCTTTCACTTCGCATAATGTCTCACTATCATCCATTTTGAGGCCTGCAACAGAGCCGCATTTGTTTTCAGGATGCAGATTGCCATACTTTCTCTTCCTCCTTTACAACAGCCAGAGTATCTGCTTCTGTCCTTGTCCTGGAGATGGTTTATAACTGGGTGCTGTAGGGGCTCCTAATTTTAATGCATGATTGTTCTGTAAACTCACAACTTCTCTAATAGAGTAAAAAAAAAGTGAAGCTGCTTTGCTGTTGTTCAGGCTGCACCGGACATGAGCCGAATCTGCCCTATGTGACCATCCTCCCACCCCGTCCCCCACGGTCTCCAGCCTCCACTCTTCCCCTGACTTGCTGCTGGTAATTCAGAGTCACTTGACTGTGGAGTCAAAACAAGCTCACGATGTATGACCATAATCATATGTATGTACTCATGTATGTATTCATACAGAATACATACATATTGTATTCACCAATACTGAAAGCCACTCAGGCTTGTTTGTGAAGTGGGGATCGTGAAGGTGCTCCCAAGTGGGGTTGTTGCGAGTTTTAAACAAGGCCGTACACATCGGGAGCTGAGTACAGTAACCACTGATGGCACATGATCCATAAACATCAATGAGACCTGGCAGCAAGTGGAGAGCGGGACTCAGCTCCCGGCTGGGGCTGGACAGAAGCTCAGGGGTGGTGGGAAGGAGGCGTGGGCGGCTGGCGCTCTGCTCAGCCCATGCTGGCTCACTCTCATTGCTGTGATCATTATTTTCTCCCAAGCTCTAGTTGTGATGCCACCATCCCCTGCCTCCATGTCACAGCCTTCTGCTGGCCGCTGCCTCGTCCAGGGTGACTGGCGGTGGTGCTCCGTGAATGAAGTGTTGAAGAGATCTCCACACAGAGGATGGGATCCGGTGCCATGGGGACACGCTCGTCCCTCTGCTCACTCCTTGCAGCTCTGGGCTCGGCATGGGAACTCACTGCCGTCCCCACTGGTAACATGGGGACCTGACTCCTGGGGATGAGCCTGAGCCCAGTATTGTGGGGGTGAGAGACCCCTCTTGACCAAAGGGGAAGAGAAATGAAACCAAATAAAGCTTCAGTGACAGAGAGATTTCAAATAGAGTTGAGAGGTCTTACTGTTATGCACTTTATAGTTATCCCTTTTTAGTTTTTGGTGTATTAGAGTAGCTAGAGGGAAACACCTGAAACTGTTGTACTATGTTCCAGTAGCCTTGATTCTTGAAGATGATTGTACAACTACAGAGCTTTTACAGTGTGAATGTGTGATTGTGAAAACCTTGTGGCTGACAATGACTTTATCCAGTGTATGGACAGATGAGTAAAAAACTAAATAAATAATAGGGAGGTATAAGCGGCATGAGATGTTTTAGGTGTTCTTTTTCATTTTCATTTTTATTCTTATATGTAATTTTTGATGAATGAAAATGTTCAAAAATTAATTGTGCCATGGTAGCTCAGTGGCAGAGTTCTCGCCTGCCATGCTGGAGACCCAGGTTTGATTCCCGGTGCCTGCCCATGTAAATAAAAAAAAAATTGATTGTGGTGATGAATGCACAACTATATGATAATACTGTGAACCATTGATTGTAAATTTTGGATGCTCATATGGTATAATCATGTACTGATTTTCTGAGCCCACCCCACCTGGGACAAACAGCCCACTGTGCTATGAGCCTCTGGGCAGAAAGCTCACCACCAGCTGCTTCAGCAGCTCCTCCATCGCCTTGCTGAGACATTTCCCTCTGTGTTGCTCCCAGAACTGGGGGACCCGGCGAGCAGCCGTGCTGTGCAGGAAGTAGACTCCCTTCTCCTGTCACCAACTAGGGAGCCTGGGCCCAATAACCAAAGCAAACAGACCTCTGCGCCAAGGTCATTGCCCACCCACCACCTCCTTTGTGCTTTGCCTTACCAGTGTGGCAGGTTTGCAGGTAGGACACATGGGCTGCACTTATGTGATTGCAAGTGCCAAAGGCAGGATAAATGTAATATGCGCTACCAGAATCTTGAGCACGTTCTATGTAAGGCCCTATGTACAGTATCTCAAATGATTCTAACCACCCCTGAGGTTCTTATGACTGATAACCCTGTTCGCAGGTGAGAATTTCAACATCTGGTCTAACATCACAAAACGGTGAGGGGTCCAGCTCCCAACTGGGGTCTGTCTGGTGCTTCACCATCACACTTTTAGTAATGAATTTGCATAATGAGTTATACTGGTAGATGATACATTTATGGGTATATAGGATATTCACATGTATTTATATCATAATCTGTAATTTGTATTTATTTGCAAACATATGCTACATATATATATATGATGTCATATAATTGTGAGTGCTTCTAAATATTCATCTATTATGTGAAGTATTAATTAATCCATGTATGTGCCAAATATAAATATATTAGATATTTGCTACCTGTAAATAGATAATGTGTTATATACATAACCTTTTCAAACTTGGTCATTACTTTCCATAGTCCAAAATTAAGCAGTTTTAAACAACGAATCTGGCAAGGCATAAGTCATGGCAAATTTAAAGTAACTTTAAATTCTAGTTTCTTGCTTCTTGAACGGCAGCCACACAGCCGTTTACAGTCACTAATGACGATGGGGAAACAATCCTTCCCTGGTCCTCTCTGCTAACTGGGGATTATTACAGGTTCACCTGCCCCCAGTAGCACAGGACAGACCTTCCCTTCCATTCCTGGGCCCTGGGCTGCTAACTGGGTTCACTGTTATGTAAGGAGGTTACACATAATGCTGCTTCCAAAGGAGCAAAAATATTAAGATGAGACACTGTTTTCCTGCATTTCTTATTTTCTCAGGAGGAGGGGGGACTTGCTGGTGGACCTTACCTAGGACCTCGGGCTTTGACTTGAATCGATGCACAAAATCAAGGTGAGCTTTTCTGCATGTCCTTATTGTGAATTTGGTCTTAATCCATGCACACTTGTATTCGTTTTTCATAAGCGTTTACTAATTTTTTGGTGATATGAAGTAGACTCTGGATTTGCTTAGTGTCCAGAGCAATTTTACATTGATAGTAAAAATACCAATTTGTATGACTTTCTTAGAGGTATGAACAAGACCAAATAATCAAGATGGAATAATAAATCCTCTTAGGTGAGTCAAAGAAGGAAAATTTGCCATATTTTGAAGGGTGAATAAGAGTTCAGAAGGCGAAGAAGTACGAAAGACATTGCAAGGAAACCCTGCTAGTGCTAGACACAGCCTGTTTATGGGGAGAGGGAGTAACTGGTGTGCTGGGGCTGGGGAGGGGCACAGGGCATAGGTGGGTGCCCACAATACACCCTTCCCCTTCAGGCCCCACTGAGGGGGCGTCCAGTGCTGTGGCCACTAAAGGAGGACAGCGCTTCAGAAGGCCTGTGAAAGTGCATAGGTGCGTGAGCTGACTCCGGAGGCCTGGAGGAGACCAGAGCGGCAGAAGAGGGGGGCAGGAGTCTGACTGGGGTTAGAGGCGCCAACTAGGTAGTAGGGAAGGGAGACCAGGCGTGGCCCCGAACAACCATGGGTGGAGCCAGGAAGCAGCAGGGGCTGCTGCTCAGAAGGTGGGCCAGTGCACTAAGCCACAGTAGGAAGAGAAACATCCACGCGTCCTGCCCTTGAGCATGTGTGAAACTCCTTCCAGTCTATTGCTATCTGTAGTGTAAGATTTCCTCCCAACAGAGACAAAACCTGATCTCCTTGTGGGCCCAGCTCTGCTTTTTCCTGGCCTTTTATGGCAGGAGGCACGTCCCAGAGAAAATTGCATCAGGTTCGGGGTTTGATCTCCACTTTGTCCCCACTAGTCCCTTCACCCTGGGCCAGTTTACTCATTCTGCTCAGCCTCGTTTCATTTCTCCCTTTTGGGGATGGGGGTCCAGGCACCTTCGTGGTAGGCCTGGTCTCAGGGCCAGGTCCTGGGGAGGCAGCTTGCAGGCTCGGCCATGGTGCTGCTCTTGGTACCTGGTTGCCGTTGGTACGGCCTTGTCATCCAAGTCCTTTTCGCACCTCTCAGCCCCTTCAACCCAACCTACTTTAAACAAAGCTCTCCCGGGCCAGACTCAGGGACTTTGCTAAGGAAGAAGGAGACTGCCTGGTGTTAGGAAAACAGTACCTTTGTGCAGATTATAAAAGGACGTTCCTAGTGAAGGGCCTGGGGAAGCGGCACTCCTTGGATTGCTCCCTGGGGCAGACGCAGACTGGAGAGGGCATTGGTGAGCGACGGCTGCAGAGGCGGCTTTCGGCAGCTGCCCACTCAGTCCAAGGGGGGCGTCCTGCACAGTCTAGTGCACAAACCCCGCTTCTGTCCACAGCTGCCCTGAGCAGACATGCAGGAAGAGGCTCCTGCCCCAGCAGGTCCACTCCAGTCTGTCCCCACTTCACTGCCTAAATGCCTCTTGAGGCAACTGCTGCCTCCCCACCCTGGGCCAGGGGCCGGCCTCCGCTCTGCACCTGGAGACTTCTCTCCAAGACACACTTCTGATCACAGCCTTCCCCCGCAAGCATCCCTACTTGCTGTTTGTCAACCACAGCAGCGACTTATGCTACCAGTGACCCCTCCACTGACTGCCTGCCCACCATGAGGGGCTCGGGGATCAGAAGGAGCTGTTACAGGTGGTAGTGGTGGAGTGGGCAATGCCTGCCTACGTGGGAAGGTGGAGGTGGCTGAAAATCACTCACCTTCAGGGTCAGGTCCCTACAGCATCACCTGGTATTTGTGACGAATCTGCCCCAAGATCTCTGCCTCCCAATGTTGGCCCCTTTGCCTCTAAGGATTAGCATTAGGGTTAGGGTTAGACTTGAGATCTGCTTCTAACCAACAAAACATGGCAGGGCACTGGGATGCATGTGGTTGTGTGTGTCACAGAAGATGATGTCAGGAGACTCACCCTTGCTGCCTTGGGAGATGCTGCAAGCCTGTGACTGCTAAAGGAGAAAGCCAGGTGCTGTTACACTCAGAGACGTTGTATCAGTTTCCTATCACTGCTGTAACAAACAGCCACACAGTTAGAGGCTATGAACAACGCAAATGTATTCTTACAGTTCTGTAGATCAGACCTCTGGCTTGTGTCTCACTGGGCTAAAACCACAGTGTTGGGAGGCTGCATGCCTTCTGAAGGCTCCTGGTGAGAATCCCCTTCCCTCTCTTGTCCAGCTCCTGGGCATGTCTCATGGCTTCTTCTGCTTCAAAGCCAGCAGCTCACTGACCCTTATTCCCTTATCATCTTTCTCTCTGACTGACTGCCCCTGGAGAAACCCTACACTTTTAAGGATGCACATGATTTGACTGGACACCCCTGGCTCAGAGGAGCCTTTGACTCTTGACTGCAGCAAAGCCCTGCCCAGACTCCTGACCCACAGAAACTGCAAGATGATACATGTATACTGTTTTAAGCAGCTAACTTTCTGGTAATATTGTTACATAGCAATGGGTAACTAGTATATTATTCAAAGGTCTATTTGGCTTTCTTTTTACCTATATCTCCAAACTCATCTTCCATACTCCCTCACTTCATCTCATGCAGCTGTTTACTTATAGAAACACATACGCACACAGTATCACCAATAGCAAGTATGCTTTTTTGGTTCTGTGCACAAAACCCTTGGATTCATGCCTCTGCTCTTTCACCTGTGTTGTTCTCTCTACCCAGAGAGACATTCCCTGCACCTTCTCTAGTTTCTATACTCTTGTCCAAGCTCTAGGACCCTGCTCAGGTGTAAATTCTACTGTGGAGCCTTCTGGAACGACTCTCCTCTCTGTAATTTCTTTCGAAGTGTAGACATATATATCATCATGGAATACACCAATATTATGTTTATTGCTCAACTTCATCACAAGCCTGTTTCTCCAGTGGATAGCCCTGGGCCAGGAGCCGGGGGTGGGGGGTGGGGTGCGTAGGCAAATGCCTGTTAAAGAGAGGCAAAGCAGTCAGGTTCAACCACAAACCAAATAGTCTTGTGTTCTTTTTCCAATCCAAAAGTCCCATTTCAGCATTAGACTGAAGTCATGCAGTTATGGAATCTTGGAATTCAAAGGGGTCAAGCTCATCTTGGCCTATAGTTAGGGAAGGAGAGAGGTTTGGCATAGAGACTCCCAAATTATCACAGGGCAAACAGTGTAGGGGCAAGACCCCAAAGCCTGACAGCTTGGTGATTCTCCACACATCCTGGAAAGGATAAGAAAGTGTCTGGGGCCACGTCACCATGAGTAAGACAATGCTGGACAAGAATGTACCCATGACTAATGGAAAGTCATTCACCACCTAGTAACGATTATGAATCAAACTTTTTGAGGAATTAATAGTATAATCCAGGAAGGCAGTGGCAGAAAGGCTGGCACTGCAGAACAGTGTCAACCTCCGCTTTCTGCCTGTCCTTTCTCTTATTAGCCTCAACATATGAGGCAAAGACAACTATAAATACACAAAGGGGTATGTTGCAAATCTCTTGTCACATAAGGAACCTGAGAGCCCACAGCGATGTCATTTCTTTGACTTGTTTAGTCATTACCCCACAAAGTGGATATTTTCAGGATTTTTCTTTCTCTCTTCTCTCTCACCTCAAGTCCCTGTATGGCTAATTAGAAGGAATAGCATCATCACTACTATGACGGAACTATCCCATCACAACACTCCATCATACTAATTAGCAAAGGGAGAAGGGATTTGTCTATTTTCAATTTGTCTGTTTTAAAATCTAGGAGATGGGCCAAGCAAATTCCAATTGCAGAATTTTGCTTGGAAAATGATGACTTATGGATTTGAAATATGTATTGAATTTTTTCAAATCTGGATCCTTTGCATTATTGTTGCTGTGAAAATAATTATCAATAACCTAAAAAAATATGATGACAACGACAACAATAGTGATAGAAGAGAGCATTTCAAAATGTCATTTTCACCAGTGTCTTCAAAGAACATTAGTTCTTTATCATGCAAAATTGTCTCCATGGCCTGAGATGTAATAGAAAACTGAATCTTTTAGTCTCCCTTTGGAGAATTACAATGTTCACTAGGAAAAAATCCCTTTAAGAGTCTTGTGGTTAAAAAACACACATTCGGGGGTTCAAGAGTTGTTCAGTGGTAGAATTCTCGTCTGCCATGCAGGAGACCTGGGTTTGATTCCCAGATTTTCCCCGCCCCCCAAAAAATTCAGCAAATGGTGCTGCAATAATGGGATAAGAATGAAATATGACACCCACCATACAGCATACTATATATATATATGCATACATTCAGAATAGTTAAAACTTATTTGAAAATGGAACACTCTATCATGATGAAATATTTATTATCATCCTGAGAAATGTTGTTTCAGGGAATGGATTTTGGCATTTTACCCATTCAAGACAACCTACTCTCGTTAGGTATTATGGGACTGGTTATGCTACTGGTTATCCTGCTCCCATAAGGGCAGTGTGACCCAAAGGGTCAAGGTGACTTGTCCAAAGTAAAGGAGAAAACTCCATCCATGG
>PVIY010022493.1:20717-40869 GCA_004026745.1 Myrmecophaga tridactyla
CCTGCCCTCACCCATGAGAGCCAGTCCATTTAGATCTCCTGCCCTCACCCATGAGAGCCAGTCCATTTAGATCTCCTGCCCTCACCCATGAGAGCCGGTCCATTTAGATCTCACCCATGAGAGCCGGTCCATTTAGATCTCACCCATGAGAGCCAGTCCATTTAGATCTCCTGCCCTCACCCTCAGAGCTGCTCCTGTTGAGCATCTGCAGAACATACTCACAGTGAGGCACAGAACATGGTTCAGGTCTTCACATGAGGCATGGCACGTCATCTTTGATCCCTTTGCAGGTGCCAGTTTTACAGGGAGAAAACCTTCCTTAGCACCACTGGACATGAAGCTATGGGCTGGATCTGGGAGACAGAGATGCAGAGGACGTGGAGTGTCCTTTCACCAAGCCCACTACTTGACCAATCACTCTTTATAATGTTGGACTTTTATGAAGTCTAATTTATCTTATTTTGTCTTTTATGAATAGTCCCTTTAGCCTGTTTAAGAAATTTGCCTGAAACAGGATCATGAAGAGAGTCTGTTGTCTCATTCTGAAGCTTATACTTTCGCATCTGCCTCAGATGAGATGCTTTCTACCGTGTGAGACAGGAAGGTTCTTTTCCCCCTTACACATACCCTACTTGAGAGGGGACATGCATTGAAGACCATGTTACCCACTGAAATCTGTGTCATTAATGATTTTTTGTGTAGGGTCTATTTCTAGACTGTCTTTCAGGATCTATTCCTCCATTTGTCCATCTTTCTAGTCATACCCTTCCTGACACGAGTACTAAGCTTCGAAATCTGTAAATCCTCCAAATTATTTTTTTAACGTTGGCTTGGTTTTTCTCTGTCCCTTGCACCATTATGACACTGAATTAGTCTGTCATATCTAGAACAATAACAAAAAACGACTTTCTGGGACTTTGCCTGGAATTACATTGCCTTCATAAATGCATCTGGGGCAGTTGAAATCTCAATAATATTAAGTGTATAAATACAAGAACATGCGACATTTGCCCATTTTTTTAGATCTTCATTAATTTTTTTCAGCAGTACTGTATGCTACCTGTGTGGAATTCTTACACATCTTTTCTTAACTTTTTTTTTTTTTTTACATATTTGACATTTTGGTATTCCCATGGATTTATTTGATATTTGGTGTTTCTATGGATTTATGCCTATTTACTTGATTTTTATGTAATTGTAAAAGTAGTGTTTTTAAAAAATGTATTTTTCTGTTTTTGTTGCTATAATATAGGGACATTATTTTTATATGGACATTGAATTTGCATTGTTTCTAGCATCTCTGTTAAATGTTCTTCTTAATTCAGTTGTGGCTTACTTTGTGTTTTCTATATCTGTAATCATGTCATCTATGAATTTACACGTTTTCATTAGAAAATATCTCTTAATGTTTAGAAATAGATTCTTCCATAAAATATACTTTGTCATTAATATATGCTTCCTAGTTTTCACTTGCATAGGGATGTCATAGTGTATTTCTGTGTAGTTTTTTATTTTCAACCTATTTATGTCTTTGTATTAAAGAGTATCTCTCAGAACCAGTATATACAGTTAGATTTTTTTATATATTCAGTCTGAAAATTTTGATTTTTATGTGAAGTTTTTAATCTTTTTGTATTTAATGCCATTACTGGTATAGGTGGTTTAAAATCTACCATATTGTTATTTATTTAGAACTGCAAACTAGCAACTTATTAAATTCCCCTTTTAAAAGCCTTTCCATATCTGGCATATTTCATTCAGGCAGCTAGCAAACAAGAACAGCATTTAATAAAATCCAACATCCTTTCCTGATAAAAACACTTCAAAAGTTAGGTATTGAAGGAAACTTTCTCAAGATCATCAAGGACATATATAAAAAGCCCTTACTTAATGGTGGGAATTTGAAAGCATTCCCCCTGAGATTGGGGATGAGACAAGGATGCCCATGGTCACCACTATTATTCATCATTGTATTAGAAGCATTAGATGGAGCAATTAGACAGGAGAAAGAAATAAAAAGCATCCAAATAGGAAAGGAAGTAGTAAAACTTTCATTATTTGCAGATGACATGATCCTATACTCATTAAAACCCTGATAAATCTACAGCAAAACTACTTGAGTTAATAAACAAATTCAGCAAAGTGGCAGGATATAAGATTAACATACAGAAATCAGTAATGTTTCTATACATAAGGAATGATTTATGTGTGTGACAATAAGGAAAAAATTTCATTCAGAATAGCAACCAGAAGAATTAGGAATCTAAGCATAAGCCTAACCATGGTGTCAAGGTCTTATACACAAAAAACTACTAAAAGAAATTAAAAATGGCCTAAATAGATAGAAAGGTATTCCATGCTCATGGATAGGAAGGTTGAATATTGTGAAGATGTCAGTCCTACCCAAACTGATCTACAGATTCAATACAGTATCAATAAAAATCCAAGCAACCTACTCTGAAGTCTTGGAAAAGCTGGTTATCAAGTTTGTATGGAAGGGAACGAGACCTTGAATAGCTAAAGATATCCTAAAAAAGAAGCACAAACTGGGAGATCTATCACTTCCTGACTCTAAAGCTTACTATAAAGCCATAGTGGTCAAAACAGCATAATACTGGCACAAAGGCAGAAGGACTGACCAGTGGAATAGAATCAAGAATGCAGAGAATGACCACCAAATTTATGGACATTTGATCTTCAATTAGGTCCCCAAATCCACTGACTTAGGACAAAATAGCCTTTTCAATAAAAGGACATGGGAGAACTAAATTTCATATGCCAAAAGAATGAAAGAGGACTCCTACCTTACACCTTATACCAAAATTAATTTAAAATGGATCAAAAACCTAAATGTAAGAACCAGTACTATAAAACTTCTAGAAAAAATGTAGGGAAACATCTTTAAGATTTAGTAATAGGAGGTAGTTTCTTAAACTTTATGACTAAAACACAAGCTGCCAAAGAAAAACAGACAAATGGGAACTCCTTAAGATCAAGAGCTTCTGTGTCTCAAAGGACTTTGTTAAAAAGGTGAAGAGGCAGTCAACTCAATGGGAGAAAATATTTGGAAACCATGTATTGGATAAAGACTTGATATCCTGTGTACATAAAGAAATGATACAGCTAACAACAAAAGAACAATCTACCCAATTATAAAATGGGCGCAGCAAATGAACAGGCGCGTCTCTGAAGAGCAAATACAGACGGCTAAAAAGCACATGAAGAGCTTTTCATAAATGTTCATTAAAACAATAATGAGACATCAACTCGTATAAGAATGGCTGTTATTAAACAAACAGGAAACTATAAATGTTGGGGAGGATAAGGAGAAATTGGAATGCTTATTCACCATTGGTGGGAATGTAAAATATTCAGCTGCTGTGGAAGTCAGTTCGGTGATTCCTCAGAAAACTAAATATTGAGTTGCCCCATGACCCGGCAATACCAGTACTTGGCATATACCCACAAGAGTTGAGGACAGTAACATGAACAGACATTTGCACACCGATGTTCATAACAGCACTATTCACAATAGCCAAGAGATGGAAACCACGCAGGTGCCCATCAACAGATGAGTGGATAAACACAATGTGGTATATACATACAATGGAATATTATGCAGCATTTAAACAAAATGATGTCCCAAAATATATGATAACATGGATGAACCTTGAGAACATAATGCTGAGTGAAATAAGGCAGATACAGAAGGACAGATACTGTTTGATTCCATTATTATGACTCTGATAAACTGCCAATGTTTTGGAGCAGCTAGACAGAAAAATCTAAGATGGGGGCATGGTAGCCCATGACAAACTCTGGGAACTGTTCTGTAGTTGCTTGTTGAAGTGTGCTTTGAAAATTATTGCTTTTTTATTTCTTTTCTCTGTATATGTGTATTTTTTACAATGAAAAAGGGTAACAAAAAATGCAAGCAGCTATAGTAATGTTAGATAAAACAAATTCCTATAATCAAAAATTTGAAAATATTTAGTAACATAGCTCACTATGGCAAATTTAATAGCAAATTTTTTACTTGATATTTTGAGAATGTACACAGTTTTGATAGTTAATCAAATGGCATTTAAGATAGTGTTCAATATTTAGAATTTAAGAAATTCTGATATTTGTATCTATAGATTTTTTCCTTCCGTGTTTCACTTTTAAATTGCTTTATGAAACATATTGTACAAACAGGCTTTGCAATGATTACATAGATATTTTACTTTTTTTCCCAAATATGCCTATCAGTAAACTAAGATGTCCATTTTATGTGCTTAAGATTCTCATATGTTAACTGTAAAAATATTTGTGCCTTCACACTTTCTTGAAATCAGAAATATATTTAGTAACATAGGTCATTGCTATAGCAATGCAGGTATTTGTAAGAACTTTCTACTTGATATTTTGAGAACAGTCACAGTTTTGGCAGCTGATGAAATGGTATCTAAGTTAGTGTTTAATGTTTAAAATTTAAGAATTTTGCTATCTGAATTTGTAGATTTTTTCCTTGTTGCCTTAATTTTAAATTGGTTTATGAAACTTACTGCACAAACACAGGTTTTACAATGATCATATGGATACTTTATTTAAATATGCCTATCATTAAACTAACTAAAATATCCATTTTTGGTGATTCTAAATGTATTGTTTGTTTTCTTAAATTAAAAAATGCAAAAAAACCTCAATTGAAGTATATTTTATATGCAAGAAATAGCAACAATTTAAAGAGTATGATTTTACAGTTTTTAACAGTTTATATGCTTATGGGAACATGCACTATAACCATATCAGAACATTTCAATCATCCTTCTTCTATTTCTCATGCCCCATTGATGGCTCTCCTCTGCAACTATCTTCAGCAGCAGAAAACTGCTGATCTGCTTTTTACACTCTAGATTTGTTTGCACTTTCTAGAATTATATATAAATGGAACCATGCCACAGGAATTCTTTTGTGTCTCACTTTATCCATTAACCTAGTGACTGCGAACTTTTTCTATGTTATTGCTTCCATTGATAGTTTGTTCACATTTATTCCTGAGTAGTATCCCACTGTATGGACAGCCCCATTTTGCTTGTCCAGTCACCTGGGTCGTCTCCAGTTTGGGGCTATTATAAATATGGTTGTTATGAAAATGCTGTACAAATCTTCATGTGGACCTGCATGGTCATTTTTCATGGGTAAATACCTACCACTCTGGCTGAGTCCAACTGACATTTTCTTGGCTGTATGTGAGGTTCAGAAATTCCACTCACCTCAGCCTTCCAGCAACTGCCATCTGCTGGGTTACTCAGAGAAACTCCCACTTTTAACAATTCACAAGTTATAAAGCACTTGAAGGAAATTTCCACCAGGCTCCTAATGAATATGGTTCATTCCCTGGAACCCTGCTCCCAAACCCCAACTGCCCTTTTACTAGATTCAACACCTTCTGTTCAGTGTGATGCCTCTTCCCAGCAGCACTTCACTTTCCTGCACCATGGCCTGAAAAAAGTGCCCAGGGAGAAAGCCTGGGTGAATGCAATTTTCTGCATTATTGGTGTCAGCTATCTGCAAGTGATTGTTTTAAATGTGTTATTCTGGCCTTAGAGTTTCGGTCTGATGTAAGCATCAGCCTCACTTCTTTTTCTATAAGAGAGTTATTTCCTCACCTTTCTTGCAAGATTTACAGTATGAATAAACCAATATTTTCAACTGTCTAATACAATACCTGTGTTCAATGGGTGGTTCCTTTAGCTCATATGTATGTGTATTTGGGTGTATCTGCATAATATTGAATATTGAGTATGTATAGAAAGATAATATAATCTCTGAGTTGACTAGAGAGTTTAGAAAAGGCATTAAGAAAGAAGTATTTTTGGATTCAAGTTTTGAAGAATTAGTGGAATTTCACCAGGAAGGAGAAAGAGTGTGTACAAAATGTAATTGTTTATTAACACCCTACATGCAACTGCTGTCTGTTTTGAGCATTCCTCTGGGGACACTACCTCAAATATCACTGCAGGGCTCATAGGCTGAAACAAGCACAGACATCAAGAGAGGCTACCTGAAAGGATAAAAATTACAAAATAGATGGTGATATATAAAATGGGTAGTAATTTGTCCAATTATTTGAAAGTATTTCCTAAATTACTGAAAGAATTAATGCAGTTCTGGAAGTTTTCCAAAGAATATTCTTCTCAGTTCACCAGAAAGAAACACTTGTAAGGAACACAGATAAATGCAAGCCATCTTTTTCCTTCACTCACATATACAGCATTTACTAAGTGGATATTACATGTTAGACACTATTCCAGGCACTGAGACAAAAGATAATAGAATGTGGAAAAAGAGAAGGATCTCAGTTGCAAGGTTTTCAAACCACAATCAATGGAATTTGGAGAAATCTGTGGTAGTTCCTCATTGAATACAAAGGAAGCCAAAATAGTGGACCCCAAAGGCTCCATGCCCACCTCAGTCAGAACAGCTCAGCTTTTGCTTATGTAAACTTTGTTTTCGAAGGAGTGTTCACAGATCTCCTGTGTGAGGTTTGATTAATTTTTACAAATGAAAACACCCATGATAAGAGCACCCAGTTCAAGAAATAGAAAATTATATACACTTTTAGAATCCTCTTCACATCCCCACCTAATCAACAAAACCCTCAAAGTAATCAACCACTCTTTGACTTCTACCACCAATAACTTAGTTTTCTTAATTCTGAATGTCACATGAATGAACTCATTCAATATATTCTCATTTTTATTCCCGTCTTTCCCACAACATCATGTTAGTGAGATCTATTCATGTTTTGTTCGTGTGCGACTTTTCCATTTACTACTACCAACAGCTTCTTGTACTCACAGGTTCAGGACTCTGGACAGAGCATAGGATAGAGGACTCCTCTTTGCTCCTCAGAATGTGGGGCTTCAGCTGGAAGACGCAAAGGCTCCCACACCCACAAGTTTGGTGGCTGCATCTGGCTGTCAGCTAGGTCCTTAGTTCTTATGTGTGGCTCCTCTGGGTGAACAGAGCTTCCTCATACATGGTGGGTGGGTGTTAAATTTGAGTGTTTTGAGAGGTTGAGAGAGCAAAGCAGAAGTCATTCACCCTTTTCGACCTTGCATTGGGAGTCACAGGGCATTACATCTAGTGCATTCTATTGCTCAAGACAAGTACAAAGCTTTCCCCACCCATGTTCAGATGGAAAACATCTCACCTGTCGATGGAAGATTGTCAGTGACTCAATGTAAGAAGAGCATGGGATGGTATATAAATTGGCATGGCCAATATTAGAAAATTCAGTAAGATTGGAAAATGCAATCTGCTGCCTCAGTATTCCTTTCTATATTAATTGAATGAATATAATGCAATTAATTAATTTATTTTTCTCTTGTTGATATGCATTTTAGTTGTTTCTAGTTTGAGTATTGTTTTAGTTTGCTAAAACTGCCAGAATGCAACACACCAGAGATGGATCAGCTTTTAATAAGGAGATTTATTCAGTTTAAAATTCATGGTTCTTGGGCGGGCAAATGGTGACTCAGTGGGAGAATTCTCACCTGCTATGCCAGAGACCCAGATTTGATTCCCGGAGCCTGCCCATGCCGAAAAAAAAAGACAATCTAGGGCAAAATTCTTGCCTGCTATGCCAGAGACTTGGGTTCAATTCCCGGTGCCTGCCCATGAGAAAAAAAAGAATTTATAGTTCTTCAGAGGAATGGTAGCTGACTTTAATCTGAGGTTCTCTGTCACATGAGAAATCATACAGCAACATCTGCTGGCTTTCTCTCCTGGCTCCTGGGTTCCAACAGCTTTCACCAGGATAATTCCTTTCTTCATCTCAAAACCTCTGGGCTGGGCTGTGAGTGCTGAGATGAGGTGTGCTGAGCTGCTGCACTCTCTCCTGACCTCTCTGTTTTAAGCCTCCAGCTAATTCACTTAAGTTTCACTCATAATCAGTGATAGATGAAATTCACATAATGATGATTTAAGGCAATAGAAACAGAACAACGGGGCATCATCACTGGCCTAGTTGATACCTGAAAATAACTACCTCAGGTATTACAAGTAAATCTACAGAAAATATTTGCATGTACAACTTTTGATTACATATGCACATATATCCCACTGAATAGATATCATGTTAAATGGAATCGCTCAGTCATAGGGTATGGCTATGCCCTACTTTGTAATGATAACTATAACGTTTCCCAATCGTTTTTGGATAAATACACTCCCATTGGCAGTGAATGAAACATCTGCTGTTAAGCAAGTTAGGGACAAATTGTAGGGAGGGCTGCATCCAAGCTTTGGTATTTGGACATTTTCCTCAAGCCCAAGGGCCTTAAATTGAAGGCCCGCTGGTCAAGACTGCAGGTGAGCTTCATGGCAGGCACACTTGGTTGTCCTTGCTGCTGTTGCTGCTGCTGCTGCTGATGATGATGATGATGATGCTGCTGACGTTTCTATCTGACTCTGAACTACCTGAGATGGGCATAGACTAACCCTCCCATGCTTTGGGTGCATTCTACTCCATATTTTCTTACCAGCCCCCAACTCAGAACTATTCACTTTGCCAATGAAAGCATTTATTTTTAAAGCCCCTGTTTTAGCTTGCTAATGCTGTCTGAGTGCAATATACCAGAGAAAGAATGGCTTTTATAAAGGGGATTTATTAAGTTACAAGTTTATGATTCTAAGGCCTTAAAAATGTCTGAATAAAGGCATAGTTATAGTTTGAAAGCTGCCAGAATGTGATATACTAGAAACAGAATGGCTTTTATAAAGGACAATTTCTTAATTGCAAGTTTACAGTCCTAAGGCCATGAAAATGTCCAAATAAAGGCGCCAACAAGAGGGTACCTTCACTCAAAAAAGGCTGATGAAGTTCAAGGTTTCTTTCTCAGCTGGGAGGGCACATGGTGACATCTGCTAGTTTCTCTCCTGGATTCTTGCTTCATGAAGTGCCCATGGGAGTGTTTTCCTTCTTCATCACCAAAGGTCTCTGCATGGGCTCTGTTGGTTTTGGTGGTTCTTAAGCTTTTTTGAAAATGGTTCCCCCTTAAAGGGCTCCAGTAAGCAAAGCCACCTTGAGTCAGGGGAGAAACATCTCCATGAAAACCATCTAATCAAAAGTTCCAGCACAATTATCAGCAGCAAGGGCTTAGCCCAACCAAGCTGCAACTGTGGAATTAATTAACAAATTCTGACTACTGAAAACAGGCCCCCAGCACAGATAAACCTGGAATAAGCATTAAAGAAACTAGGAGTTTTTGCTACCGCAGAAAGGTGGCAGGGTTGACAGAAAAATAAACAAACAGAGACTTTTTGAGTGGGACAGTACAAAATACTGGAAAAGGGCTGGACCCCAAGAAAAGGGGTCACATAGATAGAGTCACATATGAACACAAGTCTTGATTGAAAAACCCAAGGAGTGGGCAGCTGCCGTGGCTCAGCAGGCAGAGCTCCAACCTGCCATGCTGGAGGTCTGGAGTTTGATCCCTGGTGCCTCCTGCCCACATGCAAATTAAAAAAAAAAAACCCAAGGAGTGTGGGTTTTGCTCTGAAAAGGCTTTTTTGCTTCTTTTTTACTCCTTAAACAGTTCATTAGATAGAAGTAGAAGTACTGTCAGGTTTCTGCACTGCCTCAGGCAAGGGTAGGATTAAGCTCATCTAAGAGACACAGTAAATAGTCAGGGGAAAGGAGTTAATTCCCTAAAGGAATTATCTTCCTCAAGAAAAGGGGGCAGGGCCCAGCTCAAGTGGAATCCCTCCTCCAAGAAATTCAGGCACCAGGGATTGGAAAACAGAAGCAATCAAAGTCATCCTACTACCTCTCTTCTGTCTCAACCATGCCCTGGCAGGGATAGTCTGCTGAAGTTAAAGGCACCGTATCACTTTACACTGGTGGGAAGCCATGGGCAGACAACCACCACACACTGGGCAGGACAAGAAAAGCACAGAGTCTAGAGGCTTCATAGGACAGTCTGTCAACTTGCTGGGTCTCACCCTCAGGGAAGACTGATGCTGGCTATTCTGTCTTCCCAAGATATGGGCCTGTCTAGTCTAGGAAAATCTGACTGGGGTCTATAATATCTGAGGATATTCTCCTCAAAAAAAGGCCCCATGTAGTCAGGGGAAGAAACAGAAAAACAAGAACTGAAAAATTCCAATCTGTTAAACAGAACCTATGCTAGAGGTCTAGAATAAGTTGAAGTAGATGTCAAAGAATAGATAGAGAACAAAGCCATCTAGCAAGAAACCCCTAAGTAAAAGAATGAAAACAAGCTCCAGAATAAATTAATTCAGGAAATCAAATGCCTAGACGCCAGCAAAAAATAACAAGTCATCCCAACAAAATCAAAGATATGGCCCAGTCAAATGAACAAAACAACAATTCAAAATGAGATACAAGAGTTGAAAGAACTAATTCAGGATGTTTGAACAGGCATGGAAAATATCATCAAAAATCAAATCATTGAGTTGAGGGAGGATATAAAGAAGACATTGGGTGAATAAAAATAACCCAAAACTTTGAAAAAACAAATCCCAGAACTTATGGGAATGAAAGGCACAACAGAAGAGATTTTTTTAAAAGCCACAATGGAAACCTACAACAATAGATTTGAAGAGGCAGAAGAAAGGATTAGTGAACTAGAGGACTGAATATACGAAACCTGGCACAGAAAAGAAAATAAAGGGGATGAATGGAAAAATATGACCAAGTTCCCAGGGAATTGAATAAAAACATGAAGCACATGAATATACAAATTGTGGGTATCCCAGAAGAAGAAAAGGGAAAAGGAGGAGAAATACTAGTGCAAGAACTAATCACTGAAAAAATTCCCATCTCTTATGAAAGATACAAAATTACAGATCCAAGAACTGCAGCATACCCCAAACACAATAGATGCAAACAGACATACTCCTAATAAACATACTTACTAATCAGATTATTAATAGTCAAAGACAAAGAGAGAATCTTGAAAGCAGCAAGAGAAAAGCAATCCATCACATACAAGGGAAGTCCAATAAAGTTGTGGGTGGATTTCTCAGCAGAAACCATGGAGGCAAGAAGGCAGTGCTATGATATATTCAAGATTCTACAAGAGAAAAACTGCCAACCAGTAATTCTATACCCACAAAACTGTCCTTCAAAAATGAAGGGGGAGATTAAAATATTTTCAGACAAACAATCACTAAGAGAATTTGTGACTAAGAGACGAACTCTGTAAGAAATACTAAAGGGAACACTACAGCCAGATAGGAAAATGCAAGAGAGACAAGACTGGATAAGACTGTAGAAATGAAGATGATCAGTAAAGGTAAAACAAGAGAAAAAATTAGATATGACATATTTGTTTTATTGCAAGCTGCCAGAACGTGATATACTAAAAACTGGAATGGCTTTTTAAAGGGGGGATTTAATAAGTTACAAATTTACAGTTCTAACGAAGTGAAAGTGTCCAAATTAAGGGACCAATGAGAGGTTACTTACACTTAAGAAAGGCCGATGGGTCTGGAAAACCTCTGTCAGCTGGGTAGTCACATGGCTGGCATCTGCTGGTTCTTTCTCCTGGGTTCTGTGGCTTCCAGCCTCTGTTCCTGTGAGAGCTCCTCACTTTGCTTTTACAGGGCTTGCTTTCATCTCTTGGCTTCCCCTTGGCTCTATCCAGTTTCTGCTTTGCTTGACTTCTCAAGGCAATGTCTGCTGGGCCCCAAGTTTATCCAAACATCCATGGCTGTTCTCTGCCTGTCAGCTCTGCTCTGAAGTTTCTGTTGGCTTTGTCATTTCTGACTCTCTCCAAAATAAAGGATTCCAGTAAATTAAATAAGACCCACCTTCAATGGGTGGAGTGACATCTCCATCTAATCAAAGGTCACACCCACAATTAGGTGTGTCACATCTCTGTGGAGATAATTTAACCACAAGTTTCCAACACACATAATTGAATCAGGATTAAAAGAAACAGCTGCCTCCACAAGATTGAATCAGAATGAAAACATGGACTTTCTGGGGTACGTAATATTTTCAAATCAGCATAACAAATAAAATCTAAAAAACTAGATGGTAGAAGGAAGAACTACCTTTGCAGCAATAACATCAAATTTTGATGGATTAAACTCCAAATCAAAATGCATAACTAGCAGAGTGCATTTTTTTTTTAAAGATCCACTGTGGGACATTTGGTGAGGCAAATAAACTGGAAACAAAAAAGAATATTATATAATCTCATTTAGAAAATACTTATAAGAAAACAGGGGCCTAGATTGTAAGCTTTTATACCAGTCACATTTAGCCCAGAGCAGTAATTGTTATTTCAGGGTTTTGAGACACTGTTTTACATATGTATAACCTGGTATTTAAAGATAAGAGTGAAGCTGATTAGGTTGGGATTAAGGTAATTCAGAATACAGGGGTAAGGAAGACATTGTCTATGTTTTAGAACCTCATCTACTCTTTGAGACCAAAGGAAAAAAAGGTTTACTTTGTTTAGAACCTAAATTTTTTGTAGCACATAATCTAACTCAACCTGTCTGGATAGATATTTAAGCAATCAAAACACAGGGATCCCAGATTAAGAATGAGGGCCTTTAATCCTGTATAGTTCAATGTAATGCCTGGGTATATTCTAGACTATATGAAGCAGATAATCAAAAAGTTTTGGCAAAGTCTTTTGAGGGATGGGAAAAAAAATATGGAACTATTAAATTTTACCACCAAGGAAACCTTGATACTGTCAAACATTAGAGACACCCAAATCAATAGGCCAAGCCATTAATCTTGAGGCTTGCTCTTGTGAAACTTATGTTTGTAGCAGAGAAGTTTAGCCTACCTATAGATAGGCCTAACAGTTACTTCTGGAGGACCTCTTTTGTTGCTCAGATGTGGCCTCTCTCTCTCTAAGCCCAACTCTGCCAGTAAAACCCTCCCCCATACTTAGGACATGACATCCAAGGGTGAAAGTTTCCCTGGTGGTGTGGGAAATGACTTCCAAGGATGAGCCTGGCCTTGGTACTGTGGGATCAACAATACCTTCCTGACCAAAAGGGGCCAAGAAGGTATCAATGGCTGAGAGAATTCAAATAGAGTTGAGGTGTTACTCTGGATGCTGCTCTTATGCAAGCTTCAGTTAGAAGTTTGCCTAACTGCAACCAAAACCATTCCAGCCAATCCTAAAGAACACCTACAGCATTAGGATTCTACAAAGGTTCACTGCACTAGGGTAACTTTCCAGAAACCTACAACTTCCAAAAGGGGCCCTGGACCTCAATCTTGTTGAAGGGAAGCTGTGATTAAATGAGTTCTATTGAAGGGAAGATGTGATGAAATGAGCCCTGTCGAGGGGAAGCTGCGCAGTGAGCAGTGTTGCAGGGAAGCCCCTCTCATATAATGTGCCCCATGTACATGTGACTGTAAAATGGATCCTGCCATGAAGAACACCATGGCACCAGGTGAGGTGCTCAGAGTTGCACCCGCTTGAGACATACCACATCCCGTGGGCCAGTGTCTTTGCTACCTGGGTGAATTGTTCACCTCCTGGGCCTCGGTTTCCCCATCAGTCATATGGAGGGTGGCAGTGTGGCCCACAGTGTTGATTTGTGTTGAGTTGCAGGAATGGGACTGTAGCCCCCAAGGATCTGGGAACACCAGCCCCAGCTGGAGGAGTCAGGGAGCACCAGACTCAGCTGGAGGGTTCTGGGAGGATTAGACCCAGCTGGAGGAGTCATGGAGCACTAGACCCAGCTGGAACAGTCAGGGAGCACTGGACCCAGCTGGAGGATTCTGGGAGCACCGGCCAGCTCCATCTAGAGGAATCAGGGAGAACCAGCCCTAGCTGGAGGAGATGGGAAGCACTGGCCAGCCTCAGCTGTCCTCCTGAGTGAGAACAGCATGGGGAAGGATGCTGTGCAGAGGGACGCGCCTGCATGGGCCTAAAGTGCTGCTTCCTCTGCCTGCCCCTCATGGTCACTGGGGGCAGGGTATGTCAGCTCAGCAGGGCAGCCGAGTCAGGCCCCTCATTACAGGTGGCACCCGGCACTTGCCCTGCAGCTGTGAGAGGGCACGTGCCCATTGTTCAGAGGGTTGAGTTGCAGCCACCTGGTGAGGGGTGCTGATTGTGTCCAGTTGGAACAGCTAGGTGGTCAGGCCCAGAGCCATATCTAGAGCTGGACACCACCCTGAACTTATCTGCAAACCAGCAGATGCTGTTATATGGTGCTAGAGTCAGGGCCCTCAATGCACGTTTTAGCATCTGCCTGTGTCCTGAGTGAAACTATGTGAACATGCCCCCAACTTATGCGTTATTGCCTGAGTTACTCCTGAGTGTTGGCTCACATGCCTGTATGGGCTCTCACACACCTGTATATGGCTCTCACACCTGTATAGGGCCCTCACATTTGTACTGGGCATACAAACCTGTATGGGGCACACACATCTGTATGGGGCTCACATACCAGTATGGATCTCACATACTGGTGAGCAACAGCATCGTGGACGCAGCCTGAAGGCTGAGGCAGGTGGGTCTCTTGCCATGGGTGGCTTTCACCCATAGGTGCCAGGCAGGCAGGGGCAGGCAGGGGAGCTGACATGCCCCCGGCTGCCCCACCGACCCTCGCCAGGTGTGGGTTGTGGGCAACGGCATGTCCAGGCCTCCGGGTTGCCAATGGCAGGTTCTGTTTCACTGCAAACCTGTGGTCTCCTTTCCCTCCCGCCTCTGGGGTCCCAACTGTTCCCCAGGTCATTCAGTTGACCAGTGTCACGATGGGCAGAAGGCCCTCTCTAAGGCAATCCATGTTTACTCCCGGCACCCAGTCTGCCAGGTGTGGCCAGGGGCATCAGCCCGAAGACACCCAAGGGGCTGGCCCAGGACCCAGAGAGGCACCAGCACCTTGACGTGTGTGTGCCTTGGTGAAGGGCCCTGGGAGGAGCCGTCAGCATCTGTAACTGTGTCCCAGTGGACAAACCAAACCCCACAGCAGTCCCTCCTCCCGCGGCCCTAGGCCAGGAGGTCAAGACCCAGGTGCGGGCAGTGCCGCACTGTCCCAGGCAGGAGGGAGGCGCTGTCCGCCCCTCCTGCAGCTGCGTCCTGGGTGCAGCCTCCTACCATCCTCCAGCTCCTCTGCCTCCCCATGTCTGTAACGGATCAGGAGCTCGACCCCAGCCAAGTGGAAAATCCCGCCCCTGGACCATGAAGAACACCCGGTAATGGGGCCAGGATGTGGAAATCACACAAACCTGTTTTTGCAGAAGCTAACAGCACCCTTTGCTTCTGTAGATAAGCTTGCTTGATTACAGCTGCAAAACCAGGATGTGGGTCTGTGAACCTAACGCCACTTCTCTGCTTCTGTGAATAAGCTTGCAGTTTCAGCCTTTATAAGCCCACCCTGCAAGCCCCACGGTGCTGCTCTCTGAATCCTCCTTCTTGGGATTTCTGAGGCAGTCGCCAGTTGGCTAATAAAGATTCCAAATTGGTTTGCAGTTTTGGAATTTGTGGTTTCTCTTTTGGTGTGCCCCACAACAGTGTCCTCGTCTCCTCTTCTGAGAGGAAACTGTCCTTGGGCTTAGGGAGCTGCCCAAGCCCTTACCCCAGGCTGGTCTTCTCCGGATGCTTCTCCACCTGCACAGACCCCATTTCCTAAGTCCCCTCCATAAGGTCAGGCTCGGGACGCGGCTGTGTCACTTGGGGACCCCGTCCCCCCACAAGTTCCCAGTCACCCGCCGAGGGTCATCTCGCGCCTTCCCTAGAGCAAGCACAGCCTGCACGCCCCTCGGGGGTGTCTTCTCTCTCCTCTTGAAATGTGGGCTGTGGGCGGACAGCTGGGGTGGAAGCAGCCGGCATCCTGCAGGGGGCCAAGTCCTGCTTGCCAACCTCCTGGTCTCCCCAGCTCCATGCTGGAGGCTTCCAGGCCGGAAGTGCAGGAGCCTGGACAGGGCAGTCTTGCACTGTGTGTGGACTGCTCGGTGGGGCAGCAGCTACACGGGCCGGCTGGTTCCTCAGCCTCGGCGAGTCCACCCATGTCAAGCCTGGCCCTTGCCCTGCGGGCTTACAGCTACAAAAACCAAAAACTGCGCCAGACCCTCCCTACCCCCTCCCTCCTGTACTCCCTCCTTCTCTCTCTTCCCTCCCTTCTCCCCTCCCTGTCTTCTCTCCACTTCTCCCCTTGGCACCCCCTCAATCTTCCTTTTCCTTCTCCCCTCCCCTCTTCCCTCCCCCTCCCCTTCTACTCCTCCTCCTGAACTCCTACTCCCTTCCCCTACAGCCACCATTAACCTCCCTACCTCATGAACTCCCCAGAAACTTGCTGAGACGGCTAGAAACTCAAACAATGAGAATGGAGATATGAGAAAAGTTTGCACAAATAAGAGTGGGGTTGTGCCTGGAAACATAAATTGAAAAGACTCAGGAGACGTGGGTGTCCAAGCTCCATCTGCCTTTAGGCTTCATCCCAAGGGCTCTGGCTCCAGGGAGAGCTTTGGGTGTTTTTCCAACTGCTTCCATCCCCCGGTTCACAAGCAGCAGCTCTTTATGGTGCTTGGGAAGGAATTGTGTCTACTGTGAGAGTGCCCTGTCCAGTTATGGGCAAGAGGAAAGGCCCCCAGTAAAGATGGGCAGGAGGGCATCCTCCAGGGCCTCCTCCAAGATCATCCAGCAGTATTGCCGATCAGGTCCGAACATCGCAACCATCCATTTGAGTTGCCCAGCAATGCTGTCCATCAGCACAATCTACCACGTCCAGGCCTCCCTGACATAATGACTTCTCTCAGGGACCCCTGGGATCAGACTCCTGCCATTTTCCATCTGCACAGTCTCAGCTTCTTAGGCCTCCTCTGTCTCCTTGGGCAGTCAGCCACACCAGACAGTTGGTCACTCTGAACAGCTGGTCACACTCAATGGGTCAGCCACACTGGACAGGTGAACCGACTAGACAGGTGACCTCCGTGTCAGGCTGAGCCTGGGGCAGCTGCTGCGGGAGCCCCAGCCGGGCATGTCTTTGAGGTGCTCCTGCGGGGAGGGCCCTCATATGCAGCCACAAGGGGTTGGAGAACGTCGGCAAGGACAGGGTGTCACCGCTGGAGTATCTGAGAAGTAGGAATAAGGCGGGAGGGACATCGCCAGCCGACTGACCCAAGAAAGCAAACATGTCAAGCTTTTTACAGCCTCCACGTGCTACATAAAAACTATTATATCTACCATATATTATTTTAACAGCCTTATTGAGATGTAGTTCACATACTGTCCATTTCTCCCACTTACTAAGTGCACAATTCAAGGCTTTTAGTATATTTACAGTCATGCCACCATCTCCAATCACTTTTAGGATATTCTCATCACCCCAAAAAGAAACCCATACCCATTCCCCAGCCCACCCCTGGCACCCACTGCTCTGTACTCAGTCTGAACAGAGCTGCCTGAGCTGGCATTCCCTATAGAATGCCAACATGTGCCTTTTGTGCCTGGCTTCTTCCTCTCAGCATCATGTTTTCAGGGTTCATCTGCATTATAGCAAGTACAAGAGCTTCATTCCTTTTAGTAGCTGAATAGCATTCCATTGGGGGAAGCACCACAATATTTTTTATTGTGAAATATAACATATAAACAAAAAGCAATAAGTGCCAAGGCAGAATACATAAACAAAAAAGTAATAAATAGCAAAACAACAATTAGTTATAGAACAGATTTCAGAGTTTGGTATGGGTGATAGTTACACAATTTTAGGTTCTTTCTTCTAGCTGCTCCAAGACACTGGAGACTAAAAGAAATATCCATATAATGATTCAGGAGTCATTCTCACTTGCTAAATCCTATATTCTTTGTTATACTCCTCCTTCTCCTTTGATTTTATTTATTTACTTATTTGATATATATTATATATTCACATGCCATGTAATCACCCAAAGTGTATAATCAATGGTTCATAGTGTCATCATATAGCATTTATCATCACAATCGACTATTTTTTGTGTGTGAAAAATAACATTTATACTACAAAGCAATAAGTTTCAAAGCACATTACAGCACTTAGTCGTAGAACAGATTTCAGAGTTTAGTATGGGTTACAATTCCACAATTTTAGGCTTTACTTCTAGCTGCTCTAAGATACTGGAGACTAAAAGATGTATCAATGTAACGATTCAGCAGTCATTCTCATTTGTTAAACCCAACCTTCTCTGTATAACTCCACCATCACCTTTGATCTTTCCCATCCCACTCTTTAGGGGTATTTGGGCTATGACCATTCTAACTTTTCCATTTTGAAATGGGCTGTTGATAATATGGGGTAGGGAGCTGCAGCTCATTGATGTCTGGAGATGCTGGTCCCTCTGCATTTCAGGGCTTGTCTGGTCCAGGGACCCATCTGGAGGTTGTAGGTTTCTGGAGTTACCCGCATGCATGGAAACTTTTTAGAATCTATATAATGCCCTAGGTGTTCTTTAGGATCAGCTGGAAAGGTTTTGGCTGGGGGTTGGCAAGTTTTGGTAAGTAACAATGTCTAATTGAAGTTTGCCTAAGAGTGACCTCCAGAGTAGCCTCACGACTCTGTTTGAACTCTCTCAGCCACTGATACGTTATTCGTTATACTTCTCTCCCCCCTTTTGTTCAGATAGAACTGCTGATCACACCACGCCAGGGCCTGGCTCACTCCTGGGAGTCATCTCCCATGTTCCCTCGCTGCTACCCCAACACTCAGCATTTGTGGAAGAAGAGGTTGGGCCCCTCCTACATGATGGGTTCATTCATGAGTTCATTCATCACAGGGAACCTTCAGAAAAAAACCTGGGAGAGGAGGAACCACATTTCTGAATGTCTTCTGTTCCCTCCCCAACCCTTCTTTCAGACACATTAGGTTCCTGGCTCCAGTTTATTCCCCCAAAAGGTTCTAAACCCTATATACAACAGCTGTTAAAAATATGCTTTACACTTTTAGTGTCTTCTGTATATAGGAGGTAGACAAGTGAAGTGAATAATGTGCAACTTCCTTTAAATGGAGTCTACTCCCATCCCCAACCAATGCAGGGAAAACAAGCATGAAACTCCATTGAAACGAGTCTTCTACCAAACTTTAGGAAACCCCCAGCTTCCAGGAACAGAATCTCAAGTCTGTCTCCTCCTCCATCACCAGCATAATAAAAGAGCCATAAAAGTAATTATTTTTCAGAGGATGCTTTTTCTTGAAAAATCCTTTCAAGAAAGATGGCAGAATTATTTCATGACCCCAACACTTTAAAGATCATTAGGGGACTTTTGGGAAAACAGCAGTGAGGGTTTGATAATAGATATTTTAGTTTGCTAAAGCTGCCAGAATGCAATACCCCAGAAACAGAACGGATTTTGAGAAAGGAATTTATTACACGTTTAGAGGTCCAAGGCCGAGACCTGGGGGTGGTGATGGTATGGGGATATGCTTATGGCCACCTCTAACGTGATACAAGGGGAGGAAACCAATTTGAAGCAGCTTAAGCAAAAGGAATTAAGAGTCCTGACGTACCTCACAGAGGAATCGGAAAACCCAAGTCCCAAGAAACGAGGAGACAGCTGTGCTGGCTGGGCCACGTCTGGGACCGTGGAGACTCGCCATTGCTCCACCTGCTCCCCCTGGAGTGGCGTCATGATTCCCCCCTCGCTGCTGAGCAGGTATGTCCAGCCAGTGGAGAAACTGGCTGGACATCCTGAAAAAAGGTCCCTCACTGGCCCAGCTGTGGAGGACTTCACGGCTCCCTCACACAGGGGCAGGCAGGGTTGGGCAGGCACAGCCCCCCAGTTCCCAGGGCAGGCAGTGGGCCTGAGCCAACAGGCACCTGCAGCGTGGGCATGCTTGACCTCCAGCCCGCTGGGTCCTGGGCGGGAGCGAGCTGAGTGGATGAAACTTCTCCAGACCACGCGTCTTGACCACCCGGGAGTCCTTGTGGAATAAACTATATCCATGGATACCGGGTGGACCACACAGCCAGGAACAGCAAGTCTGTGAGAGGACGGGACCTGCACAGACGTGCTGGCTGGCCTGGCCATGAAGCTGCATGTGGGCCGGGGTGTGAGCCTGGCCTGCTGTCAGGGGTGGATGCGGCCACACTCTCAGCAGTGGACGGGGCACCCTTCAGTCCAGGCTCCTCTCCAGAGGGTCTTTCCAGGCCTGGAAGGCCCACTGACAGTGGGACCCCATGACC